>CANUEP010053638.1:0-25906 GCA_947857235.1 Jatropha podagrica | reverse complement strand
TTGATGCCCGCATCCTAGCTCACTAGGGCTCGGGTCGTCATCCCGGCCCCGGGGCGGCGGAGAGCATTACGCCGTGTCTCCCCTCTCATATATTCGGCCCTCGTGCCATCCAACATGCTATTCTAGCCCCAAATAGCCTCGCTCCGTCCATAGGGTTACCATGGTAAAGTACCATGGGTAGGGATGCTGGACTAACACCCCTACATATTACTATGTCATTTTATTTATTTTTGACATTTTTTCATTAAATCATTAAGAAAATAGTCAAAAAGAGAGAGATATTAAAATATTATATAAAAAATTTACGGTATAATTTTTATAATTTAAAAAATACAATTAGTCCATCTCCATAATTTTTAAAATACAAAGGCGTTTTTGTTATTTTATAAAGCATTTAATTGACAAATGTAAAATTTTTAACGGAAATAAAATATAAGACATTTTAATCTATTTTTAAAAAAGAGAGGACAGGTTAGCTGTATTTTTATAAACTATAGAGATTGTAACATAATTTTTCAAAAAAAATAAGTCCTGAATTGAATGCTTAAATTAGTTTGAGGATCTATTTAAAAATTTGGAAAGAAAAAGATGGGGCCAAAAGGGCCATTATTGTAATAATTATTTTTTTGTAAAGAAAACAGGTGGATAAAGCACAAAAGCCTTTGGCGTTGCCAAGGCCACTTTTCGGTGTTTTGGCAGCCAGCTGGCCTAATGTTTGACATGTTTACGAATGTCACGAATTTAAGTGGCAGAGCGACGAGAAACAAAGGGAGCGCCCCAAATAGGAAAAAACGTAAACGTGTCACCTGTTACCCACAAACCAAACAAATACTATTACTAATACATAATTAAGGCAATTAATTTTAATTATAAGCATTACTAATTGACGATTCAATTAATCAAACAAACAAAGTCAACCTCTCCACAAGTGATTTCTTGCTGACCTGAAAACTAGCCGCTCATCTCCAAATTCTCTGTGTGACTTTTCCTGTTACAACAACTTTCTCTTCTCTTTCTTTCTTTCTTTCTTTTTTCCTGGCCATTCTTTAAATTTTCTCACACTTTCTTTTCACTTCCAAGAAAATCCCACCTTTTGTAAATTACATTTGATACTTCTTTTACACAATAGACAATAAATATAGAGTCCATTGTTTTCCTGGGTTTAGATTTTGTGATGAGGAGTTTTTTGGATTGGATGGGTATGATTCATTATTGAAAGTGTAAGATGAGCCTTAAAGAGAAGGCAATCCAAGGAATAATAGAGGAAGAAGAAGAAGATTCCATAAAACAAAAGCCATGGAAGTGGTACCTGGTTCAGTTGGGACAAATGCTAGTTTTTCTTTGAGATTGGGACAGGCTATTTTCTCTTCTGCTTCTCTGTTTTTCATGTCTATGGGCATTCAATTCTACAGCTACACTGCCTTCTGGTAATCTTCATTTCCTTTTCTTCTTCTTCTTCTTCTTCGTGTTTTGTAATATAATTTTAAATCAGTCATTTCCGATTTCAATTCATGATGTAACCTGGGTTTTGGTAATTAATAACTGGCAGAAATAGTGTTGTCTAAGTTGGAATTTTAAATTCAAAAGATCATAAATAATGATCAAGAATTTGTTAGGTCACTTGAGTTCTACCTCTTGGTTCTTGCTTGCAGAACCCAGATATGATTAGATTAAAATTTAGCGAGGATCAACAATCATACCTTTCCTTCCATAAATAATGAAACTAAATTCACTTTCCAACAATTATGCCTACTTCGCTTAAACACGTTAATGATGAAAATGTTTCTAATTTTGATTTTCAGCTACCTGGTTACAATAATGGGTTTGGCAATTCCATGGAGTTTCACATTGGCAATAGTTGATGGATACTCTGTTTTTGTCAAATGCCCTATTAGACAACAAGGAATATTAATGATCATTATAGTTGGAGATTGGGTAAGACTACAAGAAGCTCAATCATGTTTATCTAAAACCATATGATCCATCAATTGTGAATACTAATTATGTAAGATTGTTTAAATTCATGGCAGGTTTTATCAGTTCTTATTCTTGGCGCAGCATGTTCAACAGCTAGTGTTGTGGATGTTCTACTTCATTCTGATGGGTCATATTGCCTTCCTAGGGTTTGCAGTAGATATCAAATATCTGCTGCTATGGCTTTCTTGTCTTGGTTTCTTACCATGTCTTCATCTCTTTTCAATCTTTGGTTATTCCCTTCCCTGTAATTCTTTTTTTCACCTTTTTTGGTGTATCCCAATTCCAAAAATTTTGAGATTTTTTAATGATTTTTGTAAATCAGAATTCTACATCAATAATTTTCAATTCTGAGAGCAAATTAATATGAAATTATATAAAAAAATTTAAAATTTGAGTTCAAAGCAATTGTCGCCTATTGTAATAGTTTAATACTCAATAATTAATTGTTTATATAGTAATTTAAAATAAAAATATTCGATGAAAATAATTATAAAATTAATCGAGATGTAAAATAATTAAAAAAATTATCTTTATCACCCAATTTTGAAGAAAAATTTCTTATTTAATTAAAATAAAAAATTTCTATTCTTTAGTTAAAAGTAATTATACCTTAATTTGACTAAATTACTTTTTGTTATCTCACCTAATTACTCAATAATTCTTTTTCAATTGATCTACCTGAGATTAAAAAGAGAGAAAAAGAAAAATAATAAAATAAGTTTAAGGAAATTATACACAAAAGCTATTATGTTAAATAAATAAAATGCTAAAATTGGAAAAAAAAAACTAATTAATTAATAATTTTTTGGAGAAATCAACTTTAGAAGTGGAGGAAGGGAATAATTTAAATTCCATAAAAAATTATTATCATGCTTCAAGTGCTTTATTCTTTAAGATGGATTATTATTTTGGTTCCAAAAAAGTTAAAACTGGGAACTAATCTTCAAATTGATCATCTCAATGGGAACCTTCCTTAAAACTTTTGAACCAAATCACCATTACTACCATTAGATATTTCCCTAGTTGAAGATGCTTTAACTTTTCTCTGTCCAAACAATCTGAAACCAAAGGAAAAATGTAAATTTTGAGAATTATGAATGTCACAGTGTTATGAGGAAAACATAGATATATTTTTTATTTACTGAGAAATCTATTAGTCGAAATAACACTACGGACTATATATAATAAAAGACAACATTTCTCTAAATTTATCAAATTAGTGAAACTCTTATGGTCGAAATGATTTGATTTGAGACTTTCCGCTCCTCACATAAACGAGAAGAACAATAAAAAACTTAAGAACATATTTAATGTAAAAAGAAAGAATCATATTCATAGTTCCTTTTCAAATTCTTGCAAGTGCAATCAATATATACAGCAAGTGGTTTTTCTGAAATTACCTCACCCATTATACTACTTGCACATATACATAAATTCTTATTTTGATAATTGAATTTCTTTCTTGACTACAAAATCTTGTTTCTAAGAAGCCTTTAAGCATTACTTAATTCTAATAAACAAGGAATCAATTCCTTGAATAGCATGCCACCTGAGCTGGAGAAAAGAAAAAGAAATAGAGATACCACCTATGACTTAGGCACTCTCTACTTGAAGATACAAATCAAACAAATGGATAATACAAATAATACATTATACAAAACAAAAATTTCTATGATATAGATGAACAATTTTGTGATTAGGTAATAATTCCTTGGATATGAGAATTTGTTCTTCCATGTCACCATTTCTATCAAGACAAGAGGCTTATTGATAAATAATCAATTCAAATGGGATTTATTCTCTACTGTCTTCTAAATCATAGGATATTCAAAGATGTGTCTCACTATTCTATTCTTGATAGAATTGATTTGAAGAATACATGATCATCATTTTGACTTTCTGTGATTATGATAAAACAAAGCGGTAATTAACCTCAAATAATCTTTTGTGATGCTAAATTCTCTTTCTCAAGAAACTCCTAGATTTTTTGTATGTTCTTGAACCCTCCAGATAAACTTCTACCTAATCAATTATAGTAATATAGGTGAATTATAATAGTTGAAACATTCATATTTTCCCTTTAAAATTTTCTAATATACCAAACAACTTAATGATCTTGTATATGTAAGCATTCAACAATAGTAGATTAGAACCCAAGAAAGTGAACATTAGTATATATTCTTAAGAGGGACATGACCCAGATATATGCCTTATGTCTGCCCTTAATCTTCTAGACATTAGGATTCCTACGTACACTATCACTTACCACAATCACCAATACATCACCAAGCATAGAATTCCTTTCTTGGCTTCAAGTACACGCCAAAACCACAAAAATCAACCTAACTAATTAGCAAACCTAATCCAATTCTTTATTAAAAACAGGAAAAAAAATATTCTAATCTCTTTCTCCATCATTATATCTCTCCAACCCCTTATAAATATTCACAATCACATAGTTTTAGAGGCCGCAAATAAAAAATTCAAAAAGAAAGGAAAAAAAAAAAAAACGAAAAACCCATATGAAGTACAGTGAAATATCTCACTTTAGCCATTCCCAACACACATTAAGATTTGAGTACTCAGAATTTCCATTCAAATGCGATGGGTGCAAAGAAGTAGGGATAGGGTCAAGATACAAGTGCTCAAAATGTGATTTTGATCTACACATGCATTGTGCAATACCTTCTCCTTCAATTTTTCATCCATTTTACACTAAATGTTCCTTTCAGTTCCTGTCACGACCTCCAGGTGATAAACCTCGTTACTGTAATGCTTGCGAGAGAGACATTAGTGGGTTTCTTTACCATTGTAAAGATTGTGGATTTGATTTACACCCATGCTGTGCAAAACTGCCTACGGTTCTTGATGATGGAGAAATTAAGCTGTATTTGTATAGGAAAGTGAGTGCAACTTGTCACAAATGTGGGCGTAAAGGGAGAAGTTGGAGTTACAGGTCTTCATGCAAGAAATATAATCTGCATGTGGCTTGTGTTAAGGACATGTTAGTGGAAAATTGGGCTGGCCTCTATTACGGTAATGGCGGTGTTCCTAGTGGCTATGGTGGCAGTAAGAAATTGGAAATTAATAGACTTCCAAGCTTGAAAAATGTGCTTCAAACCCCTCATCGGAAGAGTAAAGGTAAGGTGCAGAAATGCTGTGAGATGGCTGGACTGGCCTTGCAATTTGTCATCTCCGCCGTGCTCGGTGATCCGACAGCTATTATTGCTGGGGTTATTGGAACTTTGATTTCAAGAGGGTTATGATCAATGGAAGATTGATAGGGAATAATGGAATATTTGGTTAGATTGTTCTTTTTTTTAAAAAAAAAATTTGAAATTAGTTCATATATGTGTTTGAAGGAAATGTTGGGAGTGTTTGGCAATGGGGATAAAGGTGTCTATGTGCCTTTAATGTGAATAAATTCTACTCCACTTTATGCTTTTAAAATGTTTTTGTGCTTCTAATTTTTTATTGTTTATTTTTCTAATAACTTGTTAAAATAACCTATTTGGCCTAATTTAATTTAATTAATAATTAAGAATAAGTAGATATATGGTGATTTTGGCCTAGAAAAAAGTTTTCATTGCACTTATGATTCTTATGTTTTTCTCATTTATCTATTGAAAATTCAATCAGCTGCTGCATGTTTTACTTGCAATTTTTATAATAGGTGGATCTTTAATAAGATTAACCAATAGTAATAAGAATCACTATTCAAAATACCATAAATCGTAGGATTTGTTCGATGAAATTAATTATTTTAATAGCTGTTAACTATTTTAATAACGTTTAGCTATTAACTGTTTTAATAACGTTTTATGCTAAACGTTATCTAACTTTCAAAAACTAATGTAAACTTTATATTACCATATAATTTTTTAAGTAGCATTTATTATTTTGACCGGTTAAAACTTTAAGAACTATTCAAAAAATTATTGTTGAATATAGTCGTAATAATAGAATCTACTTAGCTATTTTTACGAGATAGTTTAAATATAAAATTAATTGCTTAAAAAATTTTAGCATATTAATTTTAATGTAATTTTTATTTTTCATTAATTAGCCATTATAGTTACAATAATTTCAATGTGAAACCATATTTTAACATCATAAAAATTTTAAAAAATAAAAATAATTAAAATTCATTTTAAACAAAAATAAATATCGAACATGAATGAGTAATAATAAGGTGCAACGCAAATCATGAAAGAAAATTAGTGTATATAAATATGAGAATGGGTATGAAAATATTGGGATTCCAAAAAACACCGCTATTAAATTTATGGATGTACATAAATATCATTAAATATTTTAATTTATTTAATTAAAAAATTAAAAATAATTTATTTTTTTTTTGATTGAGCGTGCTAATTTAATAAAAATAATTCCAGTGGAAGCATAAGGCCTCCATTGCTGAGATATTATCCAACTATCTCTACTGATAAGATGGGCCTTTAAGTTTCAACAGATGTAAGCCATATAAATCCAGTAGATGCGCAGGGCCCATCACTGGACCACCAATAAGATGGGCCTTTAGGTCTCAACAGATATTAATAAATTATATATGCTATTTTTTTTAAGAATTTATTATTATAGTTTTGTAAAAAATTTAGAATAATTTTCTTATTTGAATGGAATACAATGCCAATGAGAAAGTTCCAACAGAGAGTTTTGGAAAGCAACATGATTAGGCCACTAATTAAGATTAATTAATTATTATACTTTTTAAATACTAAGAGAAAATACCATTTGAATCCAAAGAGCAGGAATTGAATACGTCAAAGTTGTAGTCTTCTCCTCAAAATATAATTAATTAGGATCTTAATATTTGTTGATTAATTAATCTAACATCTTGCTGGATAAGAAGGGTAACTGGAGAGTGAAGAACCTTGACTGGATGCACTTACAATTATTGATTCAACTACGTAATGTCTAAATCACTCAATCATGGCGTAAATTATTTAAGCATAATCATATGTATATATATATATATATTACCTCTTACACAGAGACCCACCAGTCCTGAAATCAAGAACAAAAAGAATGGGTTTGATTTTCAGTTCTCAGGAATTAACCTCACTACCTACAGCAAAGCTGATCTTCAAAGATGGCTATCTTCAAGAGTTCGCACACCCAATTAGGGTTTCACAGTTACTACAAAGAAACCCTAACTGTTTTATATGCAACACTGACGATTTGGACTATGATAAGTACATTCCAGCCATTGATGGTGATGAGGAGCTTCAATTAGGTCATATTTACTTTGCACTTCCTGTTAGTTGGTTAAAGATTAAGCTTCAGCCTCAAGAAATGGCTGCCTTGGCCGTTAAAGCAAGTTTAGCTCTACAAACCGCCGGCCGGAGACCGCGTAGGAGTAATCAGAAAGGGATTAAGAAGGTGGATCCTAATGACAGAGCCAAGATTTTTCTTTTTACTGGAAAATCAAAATTTTAGAGTAATGGACCGTACTTATTTTGGTCCCCTGTACTGAGAATATTGATTATGAATCTTTGTGTTAAAATTAAATTTCAAAATATATAAACTTGTTTAATATATGTTTGGTATTTAGAGTTTAATTCTATTTTTAATTTGAAGTTGAATTTCATTTTTTTAATATTAAAAATTTAAATTTAGATGTATAGTAATATGTAAAATTTCAATTAGGAAAATTTATTTAGAAAAAAAAAATTGTGAGATAAGTTCCACAGTAGAAAAGATAAGGCCAAACAATGTAAGAAAAGGAAAGATTGGAAGAATATAGGCATGAATTAATTATTAATGTATTATATATATAATATATGGATAATAACTCTAAACGGTGGCGTCTCCACAACCCTAATGATCATTCACACAAATAGATGGGTATTTGCTGTTCTTATCGGAAAAATACGGCGGCGACGGCAAAACTAATTCTTGAAGATGGCCGACTGAAAGAATTCTCACATCCAATCAGGGTTTCACGGATATTACAAGGAAACCCTACTTCCTTTATATGCAACTCGGACGATTTGGGCTTTGATGACCAGGTTTCCGCCATTGGTGATGAAGAAAATCTTGAACTGGGTGAAATTTACTTCGAGTTGCCAATTAGCTGGTTGGACAGTCCTATTAAGGCCGAAGACATGGCTGCCTTGGCTGTCAAGGCAAGTTTGGCTATGCAAATTGGTAATAGAAGAGTTTGGTACTGTCGTTGGTTTCAGCTAGAGAGTTCGGATCTGGTCGAGTTGAATGAAAAGAAAGCTCTTCATGCTGGACCATTAGTGACAATTGGCGGCGGCAATAGTGGTGGTTTTGGTGATGGAGCTGCGGCAAGGGGAAGTAAAGCAAAGAAATTTAGTAGTGATTTGAGTATTATTTTAGAAGAGGAATTAATTAATTAATTGGGAGTGGTGCCATTGCCAAAGATTGTTGAGTTTGATTTATCAGATCACTTTCTTGTTCATGGATATAAATTTTACCTCAATAAAGCTGAAATGGTATTCGAAATTAGAATTAGAATTACGATCTGCTCATTCAATCCATTGCGAGTCCAAAATAGAAATCTAGTTTGAGTTTATATAATCATTTTCGCTCGGCTAATTAAAATTAATGTCTATGTCTCTGTCTGTACCAAATTCTTAAGAAAAATATATGAAATCCAGTAATTAAGAATGTTCCATTTCTAATGAGAGAGTGGAGAGCCCATAGTTATGTTGAAGAAGGAAATAATGAAGTGGAAGACACAGGAAATGGAGTTGTTTTGAAAAAAGTAGGGTAAATGAGTGAAGACAAGAAATGTCCATGCCCAAATGGACCCTCAAAACAGAAAAAAGAAGTATGAAAGGAAAGCCTCATTATGTTCAAAAGATAGAAAAGAAACACACTTTTTCTAAGCTAAACCTAAAAAGGAAAAGTTTCATCTTGACCTACTTGAAACCAAAGAAGCCTTCCCTTCTTCCTTCCTTGCTTCCTTCCATACTCTGTTCATGTGCAATTTGAAACCTTCCAAGCTAAACGTAATTAAAGGCGCCTGCATACAAACAAGACTTGAAATTGTACTGAAATTTCCTGTCCAAACAACCTTTTTTTTGTTTTTCTTTCTTTCGGTAGTTGAATTCAATCACCTTTTTGCTTCCCTTTTCCCTGAAATTAATTAATCTGTTATATGATGTTAGGTGCATGAGAAAAGCATTTTCAATTTTATTTTATTTTCCTTTTTAGTGATATAAGTATAATTTTGAAAATTTGTCTTTAAATTTCTTAAATGATAAATATAAACATTTTTCAATTTCTTTTTAGTGGATCCAAAAGAAAATTTCAGGTTTCAATCCTGAAATGTTTGTCCATTCTCGTTCATTTTGTTGACAAATTTATATGAACATTACCATTACTTACTGCATATCTTCAAATGCCAAACACTTCGTAGGAATTTAGGCAATGCTAATTATCAACAATTTAGTATAACTAAACTAACCTATTCTCTAGTGGCTTAATTAGAATTTTTTTCTTTTTCGTATTTTTTTAAATGAATGATAGAAATTGCACATTATCATATAGTCTAGCGGTGAATGCCGGCGTGGATTTGAATTCGAATCTCCTCCTCAATCCTTAACTTAATAAATAGAATGTTTGATTGCATTTATGTATTCTAATTTATAGTTAGAATTTGAAGGAACCATTTCTGATTTGTTAGGTAGTTGCTTTTCTATTTCTCATACCAAAAAGAATTAAATTAATTAACATATACAAACAAAAACAAAAAGTTAGAAACCACTGACTCGCAGACTTGAAGAAATCTTGGCAGATTCCTTCACCTTGGCAATTAATAGCAGCCCACAACAAGAAGTCTCACAATTGATAAATAACATATATATACATAAAAAAAAAAAACACTATTGGGTAGTCAAAATCTTGGTCTTATAATAATATAATTCTCTTCCCATGCCTTTCTTCTTCCTATATAAATGCCACACACCTTCACTTCCACAAATAACCCAAACCCAACTCTTCAAGTACACAGATAATCCAAGAATGGGTAATTGTGTAGCTTCTCAATACACAAAAACGAGTAATACTCTCACTCTCGCTGCTCCAAAATGGCAATATTCCACAGCCAAGATTGTTCATATTGATGGGAAGCTTCAAGAATTGAAGCAACCAATACTGGCGAATGTTTTTCTCTCTCAGAACCCAAATTGCTTTCTCTGTAGCTCAGAATCTATGTACGTTAACTGTCATCTTCCTCGTGTGCCAGATGATGAGGAACTTCAACTGGGTCAGATTTATTTTCTCTTGCCAATCTCTAAATCCAATGCTTTGCTCTCTTTGCAAGAATTGTGTGCACTTGCCATTAAAGCTAGTGCTGCTCTTGATCAACTGGACGATGTCGTTGATCATCGGTTTAACGGGAGTAAATTGTTGCCTGCTGGTGGTCACCGGTTTTGTAAAATTCCGATTGGTTTTGTAAATTTTCCGGCGAGGAAGGACGGAGCAGCCATTAAATTGATTTGACTATTCAAAGCCTAATTATTTATTTTAGTGGTTGGCATGTAATTGCTTTTTTGCTTGTGATGCTATTAATTGCTAAGCCAACTTTAGATATCACAGTTTCACATTACCGTTGGCTTGTTATTGAACTCTAATTGATACTTTTTACATTTTAAATTACCCTAACAACATTATCATGTAATGATATGTATATTTAATTTTAATAATATGATTAGTTACATTTCACGGATGGAAACAGAGGTCCTGAAATTAAATCCTTCAGGAAAATTGAAAATTGCCCTGTTCTTCGAAACCCTAAATTTGTTATGCTAACAATGGGCCAAGTGGTGTGTAAGGTTCAATTTTGATTATTTTTTAAAGAAGGAAAATGAAAACTAATATAGTTGAATCAAAACAGGAATTTAAAAATATAATTGGCAGTGCGTCAAAGTTGGATTTCTTTTTCTTTATCTCAGTCTAAAAAGAAAATTACAATTAGATTTCTTTCAAGTGGAAGAGGTTTTCAGTTAGATTTTTTAGACATGAGACATGCATTATGATTTGTATAGTGTTTTAAATTAAAAATTATCGTTATGGGAATGAAAAGTTGATCATCAGGTGCTTAGATTAGTGGCATGGCACAAATATTTTGCTGAATTGTACAAATTTGGTAGGGCTTGAACAAGTTGCAATGTTATGGTGATCTAATTTCATTATTTGCTGAATTGTACAAAGTATATTAATACACAAAACTCCAATATTCCAGAAGAAGAAGAAAACAGAATTTGCTTCAAATTGAAAGGGTAAAAGTGCCAACTGTGCTAACAACTCATGCTTGCCAGATTACCATGTGCTGTGTCTGCTAGTAGGTGCTCAGAAAGTGCAAAATTCTGCACTTTTTTGCACTCAATTTTTTTGGATTATTTGCAAATTTGTAATTCAAAAAAATATTTATCCATAATGTTGAAATATTAAATTTATTTATTTTAAATTCAAATAAAACCTACTATTTCTTAGCATTAGTGCGGAGTTAGCTATGGACATGATTTAGTGTTATTGCTTGTATTCATTCAAATGAAGAAGAACATCAATTAATTCATTACAGTGACATATAGAAACAAAAGCACATACAATTAATTACAGAATAGAATAATTATGAATCACTCTTAATTAATGTTCTAATAAAACAAAATTTATCAGAAATTAAGAGGATGGCTTCATTTCAGTCTTAATGGCAGCAACCAGCTGGTCATAAGCTTCACCCCAAGCATTCTTCATGTCTGCTGACCACATTTCTGGTACTGCTTCCTTTATTGTCTCCATTAGGGCAAACTTTGTCACCTGCAGCATGTACAAATAACTTTTATTTTTTTTTATGACCAGTTCAATTAAATTAATATATTTTCACTAAAAATACTGTTTTTTTCCCCCCCCCCAAATGTTATATATATTTATAGGAATCATACCTCGAAATGTTCATCCACAACTCCATATTTGAAGTGGACAGCTCCCAATTTTTTTAAGCTAGACTCTCTAACTGTAACTCTGCCAGCTTTCCTTAGTTGAACTGCTGATTCACAAGTCTGCAAATGAACCCCAAGAACAGAACATTAAAATGCGTTATTTCACCATTTTTTAATATATATATATATATATATATATATATATAAATAATGAACTTGCTTAATTAATATTCTTGATTAAAAATATTGTATATTTACCATGATAAAGACAGACATGGCATGGGTCTTAAGCTTCGCATTTTGGTGAAGAGGAACATTAGAGTCTCTCAAGAATGAGAACATCTTCTGTGCTGATGGTGCAATCTCAAATATCCTGCAAGAAAACATAATCCCATTTAAAATTTTAAAAAATATCAAATCTTGACAAATCCTTTTTCTTTAAGAATTTTCTGGTGTAAAAATATATATACACAAATGGGTTTGATCAATTACTTCAAGAAGAATTGAAGACCCAATTCTGCAGAATTTTTCTTCATTACATTCCATGAATTGACCACCAGAGCTTCTTGCTCCTCTGTAAAACCTTTGCATTCCAAGCTACTCATGGCCTTTAATTTTAGAGCTATGATATTAGTTAGATGGTGATTTAGAATATGGTGTTGGTTAACTATTTGCAGCCATTATTTATATATGCAAAATTTGAAGCAGACAAGGTTAACTCTTCAATGCATTTGAAAGCCATTGGTGTACTGATATGAGCTGTTGTAGCATCCACAGGTCCAAAAACCATGGGACTCAGCTGTTAGTTTCAACCTAGAAGTACCTGGTTTTGGGTGTTTAAGTTGGATTGCAATAAAGTTATATAACTAATATATTATTCAATTTGAATTTCGCTTCTACTGATTCATAATAATAATAATAATAATGGAAGGGGATTCTATAAATTGTATTTTTCTTAAAATGCAAGAATTCAATTTTCAAAATTGGCTACAATATTAAATTACTTACTGAACTTTCACAACTTGTCCAATCAAATTCAACATATTCTTTTCCATCTAATTGGTCAATGAATTTATCCCATCTGCACCTTCATTTCCCCAATTTGAAAAATCAATTATTTGAAAGAAAAAAAGAAACTTGATTAGAAGATAATGATCGAATTGAAATCTTATACGTCCATAATATTAATTGAAATCTAATTATAATAATTGAATGTGAATGTTTTGTTACTTGTATACATTTTACTATATTCAATTTCTTGTAATAAAAATTAGAACTTCAGCAGTCAATTAACATGAAAATAATTGATTGAGCTTGATTAGATGAACAGTAAAAATTCAGGTGCCAATTTGATACTTAAAGTCATTCTCATTCTATTTGTAAACACCTTGGTGGAATACAATCACACAATTTTCATGTGTACAATCTCAATTATCAAAGTTGTTTGATATTATTGAAGCTAGATTGATACATCAAACATCTCTCTGTTAAAATGTTTCTGAAGAAGGTTTCATTTCATTTTTAATAGCAGCAGCTAGCTGATCATAAGCTTCTGCCCAGGCATTCTTCATTTCAGGTGACCACATTTCTGGTACTGCTTCTTTTATGGTTTCAAGCAATGCATACTTGACGACCTACATATAAAACATCAACATAATCATGTGAAACTTACTATGGCTGTATAAAATATTTGTTTCCATAGTTTAATGAAATACTATATCAGAACTGTTACCTCAAAATGTTCATCAACTACCCCATATTTGAAATGAGTAGCTCCTAAATCTTTCAGACTGGACTCTTTTACAGTAACTTTGCCAGCTTTTCGAAGTTGCGCTGCTGATTCACAGGTCTGCAAGACAGCAATAGCCTAATTTCTAAATATCTTGACAAGTAGATAATTAATTGATTGGGATTGTCTTAATTACTTTCTTGAACAGATGTTCGTGTTTCTAGTTTCAGATTATGTTTGGTTAAGATTTATGGAGATGATTACTAACAGAAGAATGGACTCACCATAACAAAGACAGTCATGGCATGAGGTTTAAGTCTTGGATTCTGCTCTACAGGAACATCTGAGTCTCTCAAAAACGCGAACAGCTTTTGTGCAGATGGTGCAATCTCAAAGACTCTGCAAAATCCAACTCAGAACTCAGATGCAAATCACAAATCTACTAGTAATTCAACACAATAAACCAAAAAAGAAGGGTCTAGTTTCAGATTAACTTCTTTGGTCAAGGTTCAAATATAAAGAAGGTTGATTTACTTAATGAAGAATTTTAGACCCAATTCTGCAGCATTCTTCTTCATTGAGTTCCATGATTTGACCACTAAAGTTTCCTGCTCTTCTGTAAATGCACTCACTTTCAGTTTCATACTGCTCTCCACGCCTTTCATAAATTAAAAAATCACAATTTTAGTGCTTAAAACAAAGGGAAAGGAGAAACAAAACCTAACCCAAGATTAGATAAAGAAACTTACTTGTGAAATACTTTGGGTTTTTGCATACAAGTACATGTACTGGTCCATCTCTTCTGACCCATGACAAGTGCAAGGATTGCCTATGCAAGAGTCTGGGGCCAAAATTCTGAGTTACATTATTCTTATAGATACCTCTTCTGCCATTCATCTTGATGCCTGTAGCTGCAACTATTTTTTCCACAGAAAAGCAAACAAAAGAAAAATTAAATGGTACTTTTTAAAAGGGCAATTGTGATTGAAACTGAAGAAAGGAAAAGGCAAAAGAAACTGACCATCAGAGAGTAGCAAAGCAGCCCCAGAAGTAATAGTGTTCGTATCCATGGGAATCATCTGACAAAAGTATGAATAACGCAAATCTAAGATCTAAGAAGCAGCTTCACCAGTTGGGTTCTGATTGCAAAAGGGGACCGTGTTAGAAGTCAAATTAGAAATTAACCTTTCAAGCAAGAGTGGAGACAACTTCTTTATGTCTTATAATTTATTGTATTATTATTTTATTTATAATAACAAGTCTCTATATTTATTACCATTATTTAAGTGCATGCACTAAGGCATGACGTCATCATGTGGACTTCAATGTACAAAAACAGAACCATAATGAAAACAATGAATGCTCTTTACATACTAATTTTGGACCTCAGAAGATGATTCCCCTGAATGGACTTCCCACTCCACTAAACAATCGCAGAAAATGTTTTGGCTTTCAATCATTTCAGCTGGGGTTTCATGATTTCACAGAAAAACCAAACATAACGTAGAACTGAAACATCATTGGATTTTCCTGGGAAAAGAAAAAAAAGAACCATAGACAAATAATATGTTTTCTGATGTTGAACTTTGTTAAAATGGTAGATTATTGGATCTGGAACATATTAGGGCTTCCCACCTTACAAAAGCACCGGCCTTGAATTATTATAACAACTAGTGTAGACTATTAAATCAAAATCTTCACACCGTAATAATGAAGAAACAAGATATACAAAGGGTAGACAATGGATCATTGGATCTACCAAAAGAGAGAAGAAAAACTTAAGAAAGGAAAAATAAGAAGGATAGGCTACAAGGTACCAAATTAGCCACATCCATAACTTAAATCTGGTTTTGTAACCACTGATTCAAAAGGAATTGCAACCCTCTCTTTCACGATGCATCGAGCTTCACCATCTTCCACAACAAAAACTCTCCCAGGTGGGCATCGCATGCTTCTCTTTTCTTCAGTTGCTGATTGCTGAAACAAGCCCAAAATTTTAAAAGGTGTATTCTTTTTCCCGAGACTAGGTCCAAAACCAGACAAGCTTAACACAGATATCACACCCATGAGTGTGATCACTGTCTTAGCTGCTGCACCAATGACATGTCCCAGTCCTTTACTTGAGTTTTTGGGCATATCCTGCGCCTGATTGCTCCCTAATCCATTCAAATTCTTCTTTGCTTCACCAGAGATCATACCATTCCGCACAGACTTGCGTGTGGAAGGAAAGTGTAATGCACGGCGGTTGTCTACAACTAGGGACTGTGGAAGGCGGCTTGGATAAGGAGGAAGCAATAGATCATTGTTATGCTCCACTGTTTCACCAGCAAATGCAGAAGCTTCCTGTATCACTTCTAAGTCTTCCCCTTTATACTCCTTTAGCTTATCTAACAACATCTTGCGGCTATGCTCAATCTCACTGAGAGCAACTTCCCTCTCATAACGTTGTTGTTGCTGCAAATCCTGGCCACCAGAGGAATACAATTAAGGGGTTTATAATCATTATGTATGACATTTCACAGAAGCTACTCTGTTTCTATTCATCCCTTCGTTAGATCAAAATATGTACCTTGTGATTTTAAACTCCATATTTACAATAGCTCTTACATATATACAAGTAAAAAGAAACTATCTTTGAATTCAAACAACAAAATATTTTGCAAGCCTGCCCTACACTTCTTGAGTCATATGAGCACTGCCTGAACATGTGGGAACAAGGATATGGATATAACCACAAATGCAAACACGAGGGGAAAACAAAGGGATGGAAGTTTCCTGGAATAACAAATGAGTGGAAATGAAGCTAGGAATATTTTACACATAATCATCGCACTCCCAAGCAAGAAACCTGAGCCACGTTCAAGAACACTGAAAGAACTTTTGAAAATGATCAGATCAAGAAGCAGAAAATTGTTTCATTAGGTCCACAGCAAGCCAAAAGAAAGAGTTTAACATATCATACAAAAACTGCATAAAAGAAAAGCATCTTGTTTGGTTTACAGCAATACAGAAGAACTAAACTCACAAATCAGACCATATATGTAATCAGTGATTTTGGTTGAAACTTTAATCAGTTCATCAAAGTAGTATGTCTAGATTGTTGAACAGATGCCATCATCCATATTTGCATGATATCCACTTCAACATTTTATAGAGTTCCTCTTACTGGTCCTTATTATGTGCGGGAAAAACCATGCAAATATAGGGTGCATTTTAATAAAGTGCTAACCATATGCTGCCCATTAGCATCATCTTCATGATTCTCAAACTAATGGAATAACGTTTCCTTTCCCTTTGGAGCAACATATGGATATCTGAAGTACCCTTGGCTTGAAAAATTAAACAGCTTAAATAGTGCATCCTTCCATCTCCTTTAGACAGGGGATAAGAAAGGGTGTTAACATAAGACATGAACACACCTGGATAAAGTCATCTTCACCTTGGAAATTATCCCTATATTTCCGTATTTCATCTATTCACACACACACATACATTGTTTCTTACATTCTGCACCCAATAGAGCATATTCCTTCAATTGATTTAGGCGAAATCAAAGATCATCAATTTGTCAGTACAAGGCAAGCACTCAATTAGTAACCTACTAAGCAGCCAAAATAGATAATCTCAAGACCAATTCCAAGTGTTGGTCATTTTCACGGACCTATAATAAAACTTCATGCAGTAGGAATATTGAAATCATTGAGGCTAGTTTTTGGATTATCAAAACACCAGTGATCTAACAGTTCCAGCAAGGTATTGGTAAGTAATCTGTTTAATTGTCCATAATCATGGTCAGTTGGAGCTTTAAAACTATTAACAGGACAAATTTTCCTAAGTACCAAAAATAAAATGATAACAGAAGGAGGTTTATGAATGAGCATAAGCTTCGGGGCTTTTGATGTAGACTTGAACAGCATTAAACACTCCAAATACAGAAACAGTAACTAGTCAGTTTCATACAATACAAATAGCACTGCAATCTCAGTTCCAAATGTCTGATGGCATGCTTAATATACCAATGAACATAACCATAAGAATGATGTAAGATGGGAGTTTTCAAACAAGTTGATATCGAAATTAAAAGATATACACACATAACTTAAATACAGCATACATGAAAGTCAGTCACTCTTTCGATGTCCCTTTTGATGTCACCTAAACTAGAACCCAGTTAATCAAAAGCAAAGCAAAACAGGTTTATCTAAACAATTTCTTTTATTTAACGTCACCAAATGAAAATCACCGACAATAAATCATCATTATCAATCCCAATAAAAATCTCTTTATCATTTTCCTTTTCACAAACACACACAAATATCCAAGCCAATGTTTTTTTTTTTTTTTTTTTAAAAGGAATGAAATGCCCATGTTTGGCTCTTTGTTGTAAAACCCTAATTTTGAGATTTGGGTACCTTACCTGCAAGTTAGAGAGCTGATGTTCAAGAGATTCAAGAGCATCACGGATATGCAAAAGCCTTTGAGCCTCTTCGTCTTCTTCCTCTGCTTCATTCAATGATCCCCCAGTAAGTGACTGAGAATTAGGGTTTTTTTCATTCTCCCCTTTCCCAATCACGCCCCCTTCAAAACCCTCTTTTTCTTTGTTTTCTTTAAAAGATATAAAATGACCATTGCTATTGCTGTTATTGGTTTTAGTACTTGCTTTTTGGATGCAATTGCTGATCTTTAACCTCAATTCAATGGCTCTAGCCAATACTAACTCAACCCCCTCTTCTTCCATTGCAGCTCTGGCTGTCTGTCTGTCTCTCTCTCTCTCTCTCTCTCTCTCTCTGAGTTTCCCAGAAATTAGAGAGGTCGAATTTTTATGGGTTTTTTAACTTTTGGTCTTAGAGAGATTTTGTTTGTTTGTTTGTATCATGTAGCAGAAGCGCCAAAAGGGTTTCTTAGGTTAGGCTTTTTGTGCTATTTAAGTGATTGTGGTGCTCTCTGAGCAGATAGAGATCTTTCTCACTGTTTCTGTTGTTTTTGTTTTTGGCAATTGACAAGTGACTCTGTTTCACTTTTTGGGTACTGAAAAACCCTATAAATTAAATTAAAACCAATTAAAATTTTGATTTTTTTTTTCTTTTGTTTCGCTTTCGAAAAAGAGAGGATATGTGGTTCAGGGAAAATCTTTCTTTTCTGATATTCTCCTTATTATTTTTTTAATTTTTATATTTCTGATTTTTATTTTTAGACTGAGATGATATTTTCCTAATTTTAATAATAATTAATAGAAAATAAATTATATATTTATATATATATATATAATCTCACAAAAATATATCATTTATTCATTTAATTTACTTCTCTCTTTAAGAACAAAATAAAATATCTTAAAATGTAAAATTCAGATCACAAATTTTTTTTTATATAGTATATACATGTATAGATTGATTTGATGGATCAAAACAAATAAACTGAATGTCTAACATTTAGTTTTATATATGAGAAAATAGGTGTGAAATAATTTTCATTTTCAAAATTCTAATGTAAAGCAAGATAATACAGAAGTTTTTTACTTGCTATTTCTGTCTTTCCCCAATAAAATATATAGTCAAAAGGAGAGAAGGTAGCAGTTTAGACTTGGAAGGAAAAGTCAGGAGTATTTAGGCAGTTGCAGCTAGAAGAGTGTGAATGAGATATCAATGAGAGATTGTTGGTGGTGGTTACTAATTAATCTCCTTCTTTTCTCATGATTCATCATATTATACAGACAAATTTAGAATTTAGGATAATATTGTTGGTATATATATATATATTTAAAATTATATTAAATTGAAATATTTAATCGAACTAGTAAACCACTCAAGTCGAATATTATAATACTCAAACTCTGGAATAGCAACCATTCTAATGTTGTGTAAATGAAAAACTAACTGGAAATTGTAAGTAAGACAACTTGGAATTATAGCCGAATCACAAAGATGATGTTCTTCGAATGATGATCAGACAAGCTCAAGTCCTTTAAGAGCTCAATATACCAACACTTAATTGACTTCTACTACTGTTTTTCTCTTGTTTCCCTTGAAAGCCAATTGTTTCAGAAATCTTTGATCTTATCAGAGCTTAATGATCTTCAGCCTACTTGATCACCAAACATATAAGAAGCTCACTTCAATATAAAGTCAAAAATCCACATGATCATCACCATATAAAGTATGATTCTGATATCATTCCATATGTGCTTGCTAGCAGGACTGAGAAATATATAGAAGAAGCAGACTGCTAAGCAGCATTTTGATCATTAGGATAATTCTTTTGAGAGCAGATATCGGAAAGCAAAGTTGTGAGGAATCCATTCAATGTGCTTGCCAGATTTTCTGTGTTGATATTGCTGAATGCTCTTTCTCAAAGAATTAGGCAGTAAATGTTCTATCATATCTAATAAACCAGCAGGACAAAGATCTAGTTCCTTCGCATAGCATTCCACAATCTTTGGAAGAAGGATTTTCTTTTCTTTATGTATAACTATGTTTGATTGAATGTACTCATCTTTTGCAGCTTCCAAATCTTCGAACAGTCTCTTGGCAGTATATATTCGGACCTGAACAAGTGCAATACTTTAACTACATGTATACCAGAAGAAGCAAATAGCCTTTTATATACCTTTCCATCAACACATCAAAAGGCATTCTTATCATGTACGCATTATTTAAAAAGTCTCGTACCAAACATAACATACCGCAGGATCAGAACTGCTTCCTGCACATAGTGCAAAATGTAAGCGAGGTTCAGGGTGATCAATAGAATAGGCTTTCCTAGGATCTCCAACCTTGAATTTGGTCTTTGAGAAAAATAATTGTCGTAGCCACTGCAAGCAAAATAAGCTCCAATAAAAAATCAAATAGATTGAATTTCTCATCGTAGAAGTTCAATACTAAGGGAGTAATATATTATTTTGTAAGTAAGAGGTCAGAATATTTTGCACTATTTTGGAGAAGTCATGTTTAAACATGAATCCAAATTCCAAATGATAAAAACAGATAATGATCTTTAAAAATTACTTGTCCCGGACGCAGCAATTGACAACCCAGAATAGAACCCTGTATCATGTCTACATTAATAGTATGACCCCCCACATTGTATGCAGCCTGAAACGTAAAAGACAGTGTGAAAATGATAAGCTAAACAGACATTCTTTTATATTGAAGTAATCGGAAAAGTTTTGCTCACCTTGAGTACTAAAGACATTCTTTTTGTATTACTTTGTGGAATCCCATAAACCAAAAATGCCTGTATAGAGCAGCAGAAT
Organism: Jatropha podagrica; assembly: GCA_947857235.1. Lineage (NCBI taxonomy): Eukaryota > Viridiplantae > Streptophyta > Magnoliopsida > Malpighiales > Euphorbiaceae > Jatropha > Jatropha podagrica. The sequence continues at coordinate 5,016 of CANUEP010053638.1, read as the reverse complement.
GCAAATTGTTCAGAAATTAAAAACAAAAATGCAATGTAAAACAAACTAATCGTCAAGAGGAATTTATACTATTTGATATAGAAAATTACATGCATAATTAGTGCATTATGCACATTAATCCAAAAAGCTAGCTTCTCCACGTATTTCAAATTTCTAGGATTAACCGCTTCCAATTGGGAGACAAGTGACCTGAAATGCAACAATTTTGATTTTCAACTTCGTTTCTATTTAATAGATATAAAAAATAATAGTGATACGCTCACCTAAAATGTTGTAGCTTATGCTGCATAGCTTTTAGCTTTTGACTATCTCTATGGATCCATTGAAACTTTGCCATTTTGCAGTATGGTCCATTGAACTCCTTAGAATCTCCAATATGGAAAGGGTTGTCAAGAGATGAATTGAAGGATGAAAAGTTCTTGGATGGGGGGCTCCATGTCTCTCCCTGGCCTTCTGTTGACAACTCATTTGTTGATGGAGAGAATGAAGCACCAGAAGAGGAAGGATAATCGTGATCTGTCATTGGTGGATCTGCTAGTTCACAATATATGGCTGAGATGCACCTGATCATCTCTTCTGAAAGCGAGTTTGGTGTTTCTAGTAGATAATCATTAATACCAGTCCCAAGATGTTCGGCCAGACTAGTTGCATTTGAATAATTATTCCGAGCTTTCTGAAGAGGAAAATACAAATTTAATCACATCATTTTGTTAATGTTATTAAATAAAAGAAACGTTTCACTGAAAATTTTTGAGAAGATCTAAGTATCAACTCGGTCAAGTTACCTCTAGCATTGACAATGGGAGGGAATGGTACGAGTCTACAGCTCTAGTGATGGATTTCATGGCCGGAGAAGAAGTTCCAAACGAACGCTGAGATCTTGAAAAGTGACATTGATGAATACTAGAATCAAACAATTTTTCTGTTTCCGAACTTCCATTGCATTCCTTATTTTGATTTCCACTTGAACTTCGATTGCAAGAAAAAATACTTGACTGATTAACTGAACTGTGTATACCTGTGATAATATCTTCTCTTGGAACTTCTGGGAACACCCCTTTATGCATGATAGAATTCATTTTGCATCTTTCATCAATGGATGAGTAAGATGACATTTGTTGATCAAATGTATTTCTGTACAAAGAGAGAAGATACCGTTCCATGTATACAACTTCTAGTTCTAACACTGCAACTTCCTTAATCAGTTCTTTAGTTTCCTGCAAAAAATTTTCAGAACAAGTTTTAGCCCACTTGCTAAAAATATAAAATTCCAAGAGCCAGAGCTACAATACAGAGAGAATTGTTCACGTCAACAAATTTAATGTAGTTATATCTATACATAAGCTTTTATTTTAGGATGTATAAAATTATTCTATGATTTTTCAAGAGAAGGAATTTTACCTTTGGGATTGACTTATTATTCATAGCTGCGTAGGAAAAAGGGGTGTAAGAGTAACTTCTCATTGCCTTCTCCAATGCATTGCGTGTCACAAACTGGTCCTGCAATTGGTCCTGAAGCGCCACAATCTGCACAGTAAAGGGAAAAACCATATCATAACTCAAAAATTCCCCAAATGAATGAGAGTTGGACGCAGTATACTTTGAAGGTGCAAACTGCTGCTGTGTTATTTTAAATTCTTTCTGCCCTTTAAATTTCACCTTTTACTTATACTTTTCTATTTTAGTTTGTATTTTCCTAGAATCTACGCACTTACAGAGAGAAATAATAGAAACTGAGAAAGAGAATACAATGAAGCCCTTAACTTTATAGGTTAGAAACAAGCAGTGTGTTTAAGGTTTGATGCCCACATATTTTGCATTTCTACATGAGCTCTGTGAATATTCTAGTCAGTGAGCACAGACAAAAGTTAAGATATATTCACCTCTTCCTTTAAACAATCTTTAACCTCTGTGCTGGGAAGTTGCCTGTTGCTGTCCTCAACACAGTCCTTCAGTTTTTCCATTTTGCTCTGTAGAAAAAAAAATCAACAATAAAATAGCTCAAGCTTATTGTAATCAAACATTGACAGAATTTATTGGTTTTTAAATCTAACATTGTTTTTTAAAAATTATATAAGCATAAACTAAAAAGAGAAATTCAATTCTTACCAATTTCATATTGTGAGAAGCTAAATAAAATTTACTTGCTTGGTGCTTCTCTACTTGTCTTTCAGCTGGATCACTGTCAATGGGAAGAAGACAGATTAATTGTCAAAGTTATTATAAAGCAGAACAAGTACTTCTAGACTTAATGGATTTAATGATAATTCATTAGCAAGAAGGTGAGAAAGAAAATATAGCCAAAAATAAATGCAAAAAAGAAACCATACTAGTGAAAATCTTTTATATTAGGGAAATCTCAAGTTCTAAATTCTAGCAAACACCAGTTCATTCTTTGCAAAATAATGGTAGAGGCTCACATAGGCAAATCATCTAACAGCTTATATATAATATTGTCAACCCAAAAATGAAAGAAGTGACTGCACCTAAATTATACCTATAAATACCAAGGAAACCATCATCCTACAAAAAGATTAAGAGTTCAAATATTTAACAAACAAGAAAAGTGATTATAGTAGTAGAAAAGAATGAAAAGAGTACCTAAAAGAACGTTTATGCTTTAAAACTCTTGTTTCCATGAACTTGAATGGCTTCAAAGTTGAATCTGCCCGCTACATCACTTCATGCATAGTGTGGGAAAGAAAATTCTGTTCAGACCCCACAGCAGGAAAAAAAATTCACTGAAATAGCATTAAATGCAAAGCAAGTAGCAAACATAAGATATTGACAAAGTAATATGCAAAGAAAAACACACTACATAAAGGAAAATTCCAAAAAACATTAAATTCTAACATGAGATACCACAGAAGTGGAGAGAGACTACTCACAAGAAATGGGCATTTTTTTTTTTTTTTTGCTCTTATAAAAAGCTGAATATACTATATTATATGTTCTTGGCCAAGTCTAATGCAAAACCCAAAAACCCATTCGTCTTATTGATATGAAGCATACAAAACAAGTGTAGACATATGAAGAATAGGGCAAAGCATGACATGCCCATATGAAGGTGCTATATATATGTGTGTGCAGTGTCATAGTTTATAGTGCTTAAAAGGTTTGTCAAATTTTTTTTGACTAGTCCCTTGTCTTAGAAAGCAATTCCACCTTTGAAGCTTTTGCAATGGTGGGCTTTTATTTTTTATTTTTTTGGCATTGCATGAAAAGGAGCAAATCAGCTCGTGGGTTTGATTGATGGAGGGGGTTTATACCTAAAAGTAAAATCTGCTATTCAAAAAAGAAAGAAAGAGACAAGAAACTGGGATTTGAGCTTCAACCAAATTACGTTTTAACTTTTCGTTTTATATTACATTGCCTTTATGCTATTAAATTTTCGAAGAATGAATCTCATGGCCAAAATACATAAATTTACCCCTTTTCTTTATTACTTTAATTTTATCCACTTTCAATTTTGTGAGATATATTATATTTTTTAATTATGAATTTTAATAATATTACACACTTTTCACATTGATAATAACCGTTCTTAAAAATTTTAATTTTTATTTATGAAATATTAATTTGATATATGATTAGCATAAATTTTAAAATAATAATTTTCGCTTTTCAACACTCAAATAGATTTCTAATTGATTTTAATTTTTTCAAGTTGAAGTGTTTATATATTTAATTAAAGACGCCTCAAAATTAATTAAATTTATATATTTATCCGAAATATAATATTTAGACAAAAGATAGTAGTCTATTTTTATTATTCTAGCCATAATTAACAAAACTTAAGGACACTAATATTGCATAACAGCTCAAACAAATGACTAAGGAAAAAAAAAATTATTAGCCTAATAACCTAATGATTGAATAGTTATCTAATCTAATAATGTAAAAGAGTAGAATTTAAAACCTTAAAACCCCATTTCCTTTTAAATTACAAATCTTAGATATAAAAAAAAAAAAAAATTATAAGTACTGATATTGTTATTACATTACACCTAATTGGGGATTAACAAAGTTTTCAAGATAACACACTATGACTTGACGTGCATTATTTATTTATTTATTTATGATTAAATGTGAAAGTTGGAAACTTTATATTAAAATAATTAGTGGGGATAGTTCTTCTTTCCCACTCATTAGATGTTGTCCTTATTTTTTCCAATCATACAATGGAAGGGTGCTACTGGTTACTGCTGGCTAGCAACATTCTGAACCCTTAACACAAAAAAAGTGGTTGGTGTTGGTTTCTAAAAATTAAAAGAGAGCAACATTTACAAAAGATAAAGCAGATAGCCTCATCAAAAGGGCTGAAAGTTATAGGTCAAATGCATTGTTTTTGTTTGCCACGAAATGTCTTTGGTGTGCTTACCATTCCCTTGTTCTCTTTGAGAAATTTTTAAAACCAATGTAGTATTTTATAAAAAGTCAATTGACGCGACGTTTAATTTTTAATATTTTATGTAAAATTAATCAAATAGTTAATAATTAAATGCTATTAAAATAGCTAACGGCTATTAAAATTAATTGTTTCGGTAATAGATTTCCTAACTTGCAAAAACATATCACATTCTAATAAAGTCCCTTTTGTTAGTTTCTAGCTAGTCAAAGAACAAGGAGAAAGCCTGTTGCCTTTTTATTTTTGATATATAAAGTGCTGCAATGAAGATTATTAAAATAAAAATAAAGTAAAAATTGAAAATTTATTAAAAAGGAAAAAAAATATTTATTCAATTTTTAGAAGGTAATTAAGATATATAGTCTATTTAAGTTTTTAAATCATAGTTTGGATATCTCAAGGAAGTTTCTAATTTGGATCGAGGCAAAGGGTCAACATGGAAGATCCTGCAGGCAGGCACTTCTTTCGAATCAGGTTTAAGTAATTAATTACTACAATATGTACATAATGTAATTAATTAATCATCTTTAAAACAAAAATGCATGCAGGAATTCACGTAAAAAAAAAAAAAAAAAAAAAAAAAAAAAAAAAAAAAATATTTAAAGAGA
>CANUEP010053509.1:0-25539 GCA_947857235.1 Jatropha podagrica | reverse complement strand
AGTTATTAGGAGTAGAAGAGAAGCATGCATGGCGTGCTAAAATTAAAATGGGCAGAGTTTCAGCTTACGTACCTGATTTAGACGACGGCCGCTTCTTAACTCCAGAATAAGCTCCTCGTTAATTGGTTTATTTTAGGTGACCAAATAACAAGCAAGAATCCAGAAACTAAAAATGCAAAAAAGCAGTAAAAGAATTGCAAGGAGCGTAAGGGAGAAAGGGAATGTCCGTCAACACAGACTGTACTGAGAACTGAGCCCGGAGCCTCTTTTTATAGGCGAAAAACGGACCCGAGGGCGGGCGCGACCGCCGCGGGCGTGTCCCGTCCTTTCTCTCTTTTTCACTTCCGGAAGGTTTTTCGGGAGTTCTGGAGCTCCAAAAAATATTTCGAGACCAGTTCTGCGATCCTCGTAATTTTCCGGACGTTTCAAGTACCATGTTGGCATACTTTCGATGCATTTTCAAAATGGCCTTTGGTCCAGCCGGGCTGTTTGCAGTCTGGGAAAATAGGCTTTTGAGCCTGAAAAAATTGAGTGTTCACAACTGTACTTATTCACTTTATAATGTGTAACAAGCTTTTTATCCAAAATAATAATATGATAAGACCTCAGGTTTTTTCACTTGATGCATCCGACCCCCCAAAAATATCAAGCAACATGAGGCATCAAATTTTTCATGAAGGATCTTATTGAAAAAATTTTTTTTTCCTTTTTTCTGAAGCTACAGTTAGCTAGTAGCCTAAGCAGTCCACACCTTCCTCCATCCAAAAGGACAGTTCGCCAGTGGCCTAAGCGACTTGCACCTTCCTCCTCTAAAGGGACAGTTCGCCAGTGGCCTAAGCGGCCCCTGCTTTTCTCCATCTAAAGGGACAGTTTGCTAGTGGCCTAAGCGCCCCCCCCCCCCCTCCCTCTTTCTTCGTCTAAAGGGACAGTTTGCCAATAGCCTAAGCGACCCGCACCTTCCTTAGTGGCACACACCTCTCTCCGTCCAATGGGACAGTCCATCAATGGCCTAAATGGCTCACTTCTTCCCTATCCTAGGGGATAACTCACTAATGGCCTAACCGGCCCATGTCTCTCTATGCCTAAAGAAACAGTTCGCCCATGGCCAAATGGCCCACACTTTCCTCTACCAAATGAAGACTAGGCCTAACCAGTAAAATAAAGTTCGCCAAGTCAATCTTGCTGAATTAACATACTAAAGTACAGACATTGGTCACTTAAATAATTATGTTATTTACCAAGTTATTTTCTATTAAGGCAGTTATTAGATCACCAAACAGAATTCAACAACAATATGTTTAGAGAATATAACAAATAAGAAAAACTAAATAAACACAAGAAACTGAAGGATTCAACATCTAATTTTCATTAAGTTAAAAAAGAAGTCTTACAAGTACATAAATACAAAAGATTCCTATACTAAGTCTACAAAACTATATAAAGTTTTAATTACCCTACTTAGTGGGAGCAACCGAACTAGCCCCAAAAGAGTGTGGTCGATCCCCCTCATCATCACCATCAACCTCTTCTGGATAAATATCCTTTATCCAATCCCAATTAGCCTTTAGTTGCCTCGCCTTAATTCCAGCTAATATATTTGATCGAAGGCCTAAGCAGGCTCTCGCCAGATCATTATCTTGGGATTCCTCTCGCCCCTTCAGTTCTTGGATTTCAGCCTCCAACTCTATCAACTCCAGCTCCCCTATTTTGGCTTCTAACCCCTTATTCTTATCTAATATGCCCTAATTCTCTTCTCGCAGCTTCTCCATATCAGCATCACGAGAAGCTAATTGGCTTTATGATGCTCCTCCTATGACATCCCGACCCGGCAAAGCAATCCTAAGAGGGTGGGTAGAGAGGGTTCCTAGCGAGCTTCTAGGATGGCAGGCTATCTAGGGTAGTGGAATGTGGGACACAGGAATGAATCGAATCATATACCAAAAAGGGGGAAACTAATCATCAAAAGCACCTTTTAGTGGAATTGATGGAGATTTGGAAGAACTCCAGGGTTAAATGTGCTCGTTTGACAAAAATCCTAAGATGGATAACCTCCTGGGAAGTTCCCATCCCTCCTGTGGGACAAAAATTTGTGGGTCTTACCAATCCAGTATGGGATGAAATTGGCTTGATCTAAAGTGGACAATTCCTCTGGTGGTTGGAGTCAGGGCGTTACACCTCCTGATCTTGCATTGACTTAGTTGCTTCCCTCAAGGTAATCTCCATTTCATTTTTGTTTACCTCCATCTCGATATTGGCGGATTTGAGCTTTTATAGACGATTGTATTGGAGGGTATTAGCATTAATAGCTTGAAAGAGGCACTGATTCAAAAGGGTCAATGGTTGCTTGATCATCCAGGTTCTCGAAGTAGTGAGAATTAGCAAGGAACAAACAGGCGCGAGCTAGCTCCCAGCTAGGACCATCATCCGTAATGCTACAATCAAACCCATAACTATTAAAAAGATAGGACTGGAGGTCTACAACGTTAGTTCAAGGAGTAGGAGGAGAAGCAGAAGACGAAGCAACAGGGTGAACAAAAACAGAAGTAGATTCTTCTCTCACCTTTTTTTGGAAGGCTCGGTAGAAGGTGCTATTGTAGGAGGATTGGCCGCTAGCTCAACAGTTGGCTCGGTAAGAGTTGAGTCTATAGATGGTTCTGAAGGTTGTACCTCCCTAGGGGCATCAGATGATACTTGCTGCTTCATAGCATCAACAATCTTAGACATCTTTAAGCCTTTCCCTTTCTTAGGAACCATATCTAGGTAAAGTAAAAGAAAAAAAATTAACAACCTATGTTAGTTGGGTGAATTCATAATAGAACATCAAAGGAATTGAATGTACCATGGTCAGAGGGGTTCGGTCTAACTGACCCGCTGGGTGACTAAATAGGATATCCTTTAGCTATTACTTTCCTCAGATCCATAGTACCGAGCCCCCTAGCTCGGATGAAATCAGCCACCCCTTTATCATAAGGAGTTAGTGGCGGAGGAAGAAAGCACTGTGGATCCATAGACCACCTGTTCAGGATGCCAAACCCCCCAGAGAATTTCACTATAAAATACTTTAATTTTCAATTCTTTAAAGAAGAAATTTTAGACTTCTTGGAAAAAATGTTGCAATTCTCCTTCACCTGAAGAAAGCAATGGTCCTCGCTCGGGCGACTAGAAAAGTGGTATAAATCCCGAACTGTGCTAGCATTCAACATATTCTTATCCTCCTTAGCCAACGCAATCATCCCACAAAGAAATCTTAGACCGTTGGGATGAAGCTGGCTAATGGTTATCTTATAACTGTTGAAAAATGATTTTAATGGCTCAGAAAGAGGGAGTCAAATCCCTGATCGAAAGCTCTCCTCATAAAACATAATAGAGTCATCATCCAAAAGAGAATTGACTCTCATATCTCCTGAGGAGCGAATTAACTTATATTCAAAAAGGGACGTTATAGGTATAGTATATATCTAAAAGCTCGCCCTCATCTAAGTCAGATGGGATGTCAGCTATCCGAACGTTCTCCTTCCTCTTTTTAGTATAGTCTACTTCTAAGTCAATTTCCTCATGGGGTTCCCCACTAGGACGTTCGGGTAAAATTTGAATATCCTCACTACTAGAAGAATCCATACTCTAAATCGAACTCAAAAGTAAATAAGAAGAGAAGGCAAAACTTACTAGATGGACGATTTCTAGAGAGAAGAAGATGTTCTAGAGAGAGAAGCTTTGAAAAGCAAGAAATGACAAGAGTAACAAATGAAATGAAATTGACTCTTATATAGGCGAGGCAAACGAAGAGTCCCCCATTTAATGAGGCAGCTGCTCATAGAACCCGAAGCCTTGTGGCTTCGCAACTAATAAATGCCCCCATTAAAAAAAAAGAAAATAATAATAATAATAATAAACAACTAAATAACTAATAAGGCACTACCATTAACATATAATAATAAATTATTTTAATTAATAAATAAAATCCTAATATATACTTCTAAACAGGAAATAAATACAAAGTCCAAATCCTTGTCTAAAACGGATTGTTTGGACTTCAATATAAATACCCTAAAATTACCCAAAAAAAGGGTTAATCACAATCAATATCTTCTAAAATTTTGAGAGTTTAACAGTAATGAATGTGAATAATCTTTTGAATGATCTTACATTTTATCTAATATCATCTAATTTATTATTTTAGTATACCATTTTCCATAAATTCTTATTAATCACTAATGAAGGAATTTAAATATTCAAAATTTATAAAAATAAAATTATATTAAACTCACTTATGTTATTTCCCTAGAATTGAAGTGTTACGATATTTCCCCAGATGTGGACTAAAATTAGATAGTGAAGTAAAGCGGTTTAATCTAAGTTATACACGAACACTAATATTCAACTAAGAATTCTCAATCTCACCTAAGTTAGCAAGAGGATATCCATTTTCTTTTTCATCATTTTAGGGCTTATTTTTATTAGAAATTTATGAATTTTATTTAATATTAAGATATATATGATAGTAAGTTAAGAAATAGAAAAATAATTAATGATTTTTAGATTACTTAATATAATAAAGCTTTTACTATTATAAAAGAATATTTAATTTGTCAATCAAGTGTAATATGATTGGTTTTTTTTAATAATGCGGGGAGTAGGAGATCTCTTTTAATCCTCTTGATTACAAGTCTAAAATTTCTGCTCTTGTTTCCCTAGGTTAAAAACTTTGCAAAGTAGGTGGTGGTTTCCCATAAACAATCTCAAAATTGGTTTTCTTTGTAGCACCTTGAAAACTCGTATTATGACAGTATTCTGCCCAACATAACCACTTGGCCCATGACCAAGGTTGTTCCGAAGAAAAACATTTGGGATAGGATTCTAGGCAGCAATTAAGTACCTCGATTTGCCCTTCTGTTTAAGGGTGATAGGCGAACTGAACTTAAGATGAGTACCCTACAACCAAAACAATTCACTTTAGAAGGTACTCAAGATTAAGGGGTCTCGGCCACTAACTATTATGGAAGGCACACTATGAAGATGAATCACTTCTTTTGTGAAAACCTCAGCTACAGATTTAGCTATAAAAGGGCGACGAATAGGGATAAAATGTCCATATTTGGAGAAACAATCCACAACCACAAAAATGCAGTCCACTCTATTAGAACATAGCAAACCATGGAAATATCCTCCCATACTTCCTTCGGAATTAACAGTGGTTGTAAAAGGGATGTGGGATTTTGAGCTTCATGCTTTTGTCTTTGGAAATGAGACAAGCCGCCATAAATTTCTTGACAGTACCCATCATTCCCTTCTAATAAAAATTTGTGGCAATCCTTGTATAAGTGCAAAAAGCACCCAAATGTCCTCCCATTGGTGTCACGAAATTTAAAAAGCAGTGTGGGGATTCAAGTAGACATAGTAGGAAGAGCCGATCAGCCTTTGTAATAAAGTCAATCATCCACCAATAAAAAATTTGCATGAGACTTGGTAGAAGAATGCAAATCCTTAAAAATTTGCCTCAAAAAGGTATTCTCTTGAATTCCCTTTTGAATATTTTCCTAATCTGCCGAACAAGGACTCAATAGAGCCCTCAATTGAGTTTCTTCATCATACCGAGAAAGAGCATCTAATACTCTATTAGATTTTATTGGTTTGTATTCAATTGAAAACCAATACCTCATTAGTTTAGCAAGCCAATATTGTTGAGCAAAAGTTGCTACTTGTTCTAGTAAATATTTTAAGCTTTTCTGATCCGTTCGCACTAAGAATTTTTACCCAATAAATAGGGTCTCCAATGCTGAATAACAAGAGCCAAAGCCATGAGTTCCCTCTCATAAGCTGAATGAGTAGCAGTTTTGTTAGAAATAGCTTGACCAAAGAAGGCCGCAGGCTACTTACGTTGCATTAAAATAGCTCCAACCCTACCCCTGACGCATCACATTCAACTATGAACATATTATCAAAATTAGGCATTATAAGCACAGGAGACGATATTATGGCTTGCTTTAGATTGTCGAAAGCTTGTTGGGTTGAGGAATTCCAAGAAAAAACTTTGAGATTTTCCTATTGCAGCAACGTAGTGAGTGGTTTGGCTACAACGATAATAACCTGTCAGTCCTAGAAACCCACTTACTATTTTTATAGATTTAAGAGTCGGCCAGTGAAGGATTGAAGAAATTTTGGCAGGATCCATCTCTACCCCACAGCTAGAAATAACATGGCCTAAATGCTTGACTAAAGATTTGCCAAAATAACACTTGTTCTAATTAACATGAAGCTGATTTGGACAAAGGACATTAAGAACCAAATGGATATGCTCAATATGATTCTGCCAATTCGTACTGTAAATTAAGATGTCGTCAAAAAACACCAAGATAAATTTACAGAGGAAGGGGAAAAAAACATCATTCATAAGAGCTTCAAAGCTTGTCGAGGTGATGGTAAGCCTAAAAGGCATTACGAGAAACTCATAGCGACTGGAATGCGTTCCAAAAGCAGTCTTGTGGATGTTTGGGACAGCCACTTGAATTTGATGATATCCGGACTTCAAATTCATTTTTATAAAGAATTGAGCTCCATATAATTCATCCAAGAGTTCTTGAGTAAATGGTTTTGGGTATTTGTTAGGAATTGTACGCTTGTTAAGTTGGTGATAATCCACACAAAAACGCCAACTATCGTCCTTCTTTTTTACAAGAAGTATCGAACTGGAAAAGGGACTTATGCTTGGTCGAATAATGCCAACTGAAAGCATTTAAGTTATAAGTTTCTCAATCTCATCCTTCTGCACATGACCGTATCGGTAAGGTTTGATACTAATTGGGCACCCCTAGTTGCAATGAAATTTAATGATCAACTATTCTTGAAGGAGGTAGGGACTGCACGTCTTGGAATACATCTTTCAAATCCTCTAAAAGAGTTTCCATGGTTGATTGTTGGAGATTCAATTCGTCAGTGCCTGCAAGAACAGAAGGATCAATAGAATAGAGTTCCCATAACAAAACTGAAAAATCAATTCTTCCATCTTAGGCAAACATTGATAGAAGTTGGACTACGACGGAGGGAAGGATCTCCTTGTAATAAAATCTGTCGAATATTGGAAAAGAATTGCATCGTCATTATTCTCCAATTAACATTAATATGCCCAAGTGTTTCCAGCTATGAAATACGCAATACAAAATCAATGTCACTGAGGGGAAAACATAACAATTTACTGTTATCTGAAAATCACCAAGAGTTAGCTGGAGTTCAGCACAAATATCGGATGTTGTGCACCTTCTATTCATTACCTAGACAAATAGAGAAAGGAGTAGGAGTTACTGGTAACTGGAGGCGTTCCACTAACTGATTAGAAACAAAATTGTGGCTAGCGCCACTATCCACCATAATTATAACACTGTGTTAGTAATTGACCCTTTTAATTTCATAGTACGAGGGCGATTAATATCACCAATAGAGTACAGTGGCCGCTCCATTGTAGTGAAATGTGCCTCATTCAACTCCTCTATAAGTAGGGGATCATAAAGACCTTCTAATTCATTGAGAGTACCACTGTCGGTGATGGATTCATCTTCTCCTCCAATTAGGGCTCAAAAAGATTTATAGGGGCACTCATGTAAAAGTGAGTAAGGTAGCTTACAGTAGAAACATAACCCTTTAGCTCGAAGGTCTTGGCATTCCTGATGAGCATATTGCTGAGTAACCCGGCAATGATTTTGTGGGTTGGCTAGCTTCTACAGCTGAGGAACAGGTAAAGATGGTAAATGTCGATTAGTATTGTGTAAGGATCTGTCTGGAGGTTTAGGAAGTGGGCCATCTTGTTTTTGGGTCAAGGTATTTGTGTTTGGGTAATAAGTGATGGCCAATGGAAGTTTAGGCCCAAGCTCATACTGAATTTGCTCAGAGGTGGTAATGGGTTTAAGAACAGAACTTAAGATCGGCGGTGGTGTAAGGTGGAGGAGTTCCCTTTCTATTTCTCTTACCAATTTCATAGTGCGATACAAATCAACAATATCGTGAGATTTGAGTCAAACCTTAATATTTGCTTTCAATTCATTTAAGAAATAACCTAAACAATGCTCATCTGAGTTGTTTGGTACTTGGATAGCTCGCGCCATAACTTTGTCAGTATATTCCACCATAGAAGAAATTTATTTAGTGGCTGCAAGGAATTCATATGGGTTTTCAGCAATATCACCTCCATATCTCTGAAGTAGTTTGAATTTGAGTTATTCTTAAGAGAGGGCAGGAGAACGCTGGCATAGCCGATGTAGCCAATCACACGGCTTCCCTTCCATGGTCACAAGAGCTAAAGAAACCTTTAATTTTTCCTAAATGTGGTGGATTTGAAATATTATTCTGCTCTGGCCATCCAACCAGCAGGATCGATACCATCAAAACTGAGCATATCAACTTTCTTAGGAACAAGTGGTATGGTCAAGTATGAAAGGGCGAATGAGTGGTGGGGTTATGGTTGCATCACCAAAAACGATGGATTTACCTTTGTTCAAGTCGGTGAGAAAGGCTTCGATTTTTGAATTCTAGGAGAGTATATGGCTCCATTGGCAGTACAGATGGAGTTGAGGGTTGTTTCCATGGAACTTTTTTATGTTTGTAGATTAGATAGGTTCTTCTCTACCTTTTCTAATGGCCCTTCCATTTTGGCTTTTGTCATAGGCAAAACGGTAGGTTAGACCAACTTGGTGGAGTAAAGAACATATTTCTAAAGGAGAAAATAAAAGAAACAAGTTCTGAAATTAATAAGGCCTTGAAGGCTTCCAATTAATTGAAATGAAGCACAAAATATCTAGTTAATAAGGAATAGAGGATAGATGACCGAAGAAACTCAGTCCCTAGGAGAATAATCCCGATACCCACTATCTACAATCCAGTCTGTATTACTCAGAACAACAGAAGAAATTTTAGACTTAGATATAACTGATTTCGCAGCAAGACCAATAGCAACTTTCTCAACCTCCTTTTTATCAAAATTGGCTGATATTGGCTGATAGGGGTGAGTCCTCTCTAAGACTATAATCCCCCACATCTCCTATTCCCTACACTCTCTGCACAGTTCCTAAACTACGTTTTGGAGATTAGCATTTTCAGCAACTTGCTATGTGTGGTTCGACTCTTGGCTGTATGGAGCAATTACGTTAAGATTTGCCTCTAACTCTGCTTCAGGCAGTTGTTCAGCGGACAGGTGTCTCTGTCTCTCAATTGAAAGTAATGGAAATTAAAGGTGTGTTCGACGCTCACCGCACTAATATTTATAAAGACAGAGGTAAAATTAGATTTGAGTAAGGCTATCCGGTAGTTAGAGATTATATAGAAATAAATATATTATTACTTAATTTATATATTATTCCCTAATATATTTTTATTATATATTATCAGTAATTACCGAACCTGCCTACTTCTGACAACAGGATCCTTTATGGTAGCTAAGATATTATTTCTTGCAAGTTATGTGAGGGGGAAAAAAATGAAAAAGATGTAAAAGGCAGACAAACTTCTATCCTTTATTAGTGGAGTAGTTAAAATTAATGCTTTGCTGATTAGACTTTCGTAGTGAGTTAGGTGTTTTTTTGTTTTTTAATTAATTTTGCATTGTTTCATGAAACTTTTGTATTGCTAAAAACTTTGCCAGCCAAGTCGGATAATGTTTTTTAGAAGCTTTGAGCGTCAATCTATCACATAAGTGGTCATTTTCTTTTTCCTAATTTTAAAAGTATTATTATTAGTTATCCTTTGAAGGAATCATTATGATATTCTACCTCTTGATAATCATCTTCCATGACTTGCTCCATTTTTACCTTTCTAACTTATATGATAATCATCTTCCATTACTCACATAAGCATGAGTCATGAGAAGTAATCTTATCTCATACAAGCATATATTATAATCCATGCAATCATATTGTGATATTTAAACGATAAATAAATCGTGTCTCATCGGTGAGCTTTTATCTATGATCATCCATTTTTTCCTTTTTATTTTTTTTAAATAATCATCAAATTTATATCTTTTGGTACAAATTTGAGTTATTATTATTTAAATATTGAGATTTATTATTGTACTTGGTATTTTTTTTCTCAGATCTAATTCTGAGTTAATAGTGTAAAATCCATAAAAACATCATTTTTTAAAATATAATAAATTTATTAACATGCATTATAACTTTAATTTATTCAATACGAAAATAATTTCATAAGCAATATGAAATGACCCATTAATTTATTTTTAAAAGAATTTTTATTTAAAATTTAATTATAAATTTTCACCAATGAGAATTAGCCAAAAATAATATTTTATGCCGTAAACCGAATCCGAAAACCAAATTTAAATAGTCAAACTCAATCGAAAAATCCTTAAATCAAATGTAAACTAAGCTAAATTGTTGGGTTAGATCAAATCGATTCAAGTCGAACCGAAACTAATTAGATAAAAGCTAAATTGAACCAAATCGCTAAAAAAAAAACCACATCTCTCCTCTCCCTTTCACGCGACACTCTCTCCCAGATAACTCTCCCTCAGTGCCGCCACCGTTCCTCAGCCTCCGGTGACCCATACCGACAGTTGATCACACAAAAGCCAGAGCTCCATGAGGGAAGCTCGTGGAAGGTCTTGACTTGCGTGGAAAGGGGCTGGATCAAGCAGAAAACCGATCGACCGGAGCAATGAAGCTGCGACCTTATTTCGATGAATTTTCGTCGTTTCCAGCAACTCCAGCGTGAAGGATGAACCCAGATCGACTCCCCTTCTCCCTGCGAGCATTTACCCTTTGAAAATTTCAAGTATCGTGGTTGGATTGCGAAACCACCATTGACGGCGGAGGAGTTGACTGTCGAGCCCAATCCGGTGAGTTAAAGGCCTGAATCTCGCTCAACTGACGCCAAAGAAGAAGTCTTTGGTGAAAATTGAGTTGGTTGGTGGTGCCCTTGTAAAATTCTAGGCAAGTTTACTTTTTCAGCCACCGTGCACGGCGGCGGCTGCGGCAGTCAGGTGATCGGCTGGTGGTGATCCAGCGAGACCTCCAAGAGGCATATTCTTGCATTTTGCGCACTGACTCCCAATTCAAAATCCTAATTTTGTTCAGTACATTCTAAAACGCAATTCGTTAAATTTCAATATTATTGTGAGTTAGAAATTTGTTGCTATTAATTAAATTAGTTCGTCTATGGATTAAATTAATTGAATGGAATTGAAGTTAGACAATTTAAGCTTAGTATTGAATCAATAAGAATTGGAGTAGTTATTGAAATTATGGTTGTGAGACAATGAAATAGCGGATGGAGGATTGAATTATTTTGCCCGAAGGATGGGCTGTGTGAACTGAATTGAAAATAAAATGTTTAATTACGGGTAGCTCAATTTATAAACAAGATGCTGCCAAATTATAGTAGAAAAAGAGAAAAAAGAATCAATTTATAAAGCAATACATTGTATTATTATTTAAGGAAATAAATTGTTGAAGGAATAAATTAATTAAGTAATAACAAAATGGAATTTGTAATTGATAGAATGTAATGAATATTTGAAAATAGAATTTTCAAACGATTAATGAAGTATAAGAAAGTAAATGAATTCAAGGATTTAATTTCAAAATTTTATTATATTAGTTAGTAAAATAATTAAAGAATGGTTTTATTAAATAAATCAAGTTAGCCAAATAATATTTAAAGTTTAAAATTATTAAAGGGCATAAGTGATCAAAGGATTTTGATAAATATTATTTTAAATGAAATCTAAGAAGCTAAATACCAAGTTAGTTGGAAGGTGAAATAAATAAATACATGTACATATATATATATAAATGATCTTAATAAATAGAATGTGGCAAATTAATGATTTCATCTAATTGTTAAAGTGAATGATAAATTTAATTAGGTGGTAAAAAAATATGAAATTGAAACAATACATAAATTATGAAATATTTAATTAAATGATTTTAATTAGTAAATTGGGTAATGATTTTAATAATTGGATTTAAGTTAATTTGATTACTCCTTTAATCATTAAAGTAATAAATAAATCCATAATAATTGATTTACTTTAAAAGTATAAGTAATAGCATTTGATGAAAGTAGAGTATAAATATAGACTATGAATAAAACAATAATAAAGAAACTAAATAGATTTTAATCCCTACCTAAAGTAAAGTATGAACTTCAAAATAACAAATAAATCATAAAGGATTTAAACTAGTTAATCTACTTAAAAATATAAAGAACGTAATTATAATAAAGGACTGAATATGAAATGTTAATTTGATATTAGATTGAAGAAGCTCAATAAACTGTTGTGAAAACTTGGTTGATCTGTGGAAATTAACTTCTTGCTTTTAGGTGAATAATAATATATAATGTTTTACCAAATTCATTACTGCATAATTTATTTTATGTCTTGTGCTTATTATTTCTAAATTCTTACATATATAGTATGTGGATGAATGTTTGTGCAATGATAAATGCTGTGAATAATTGGTTTGTACATGATGATATGTGATTGTTGTGTGGGAGTTGGAATGATGTGAATCACCTGGGTTGAGAACACGGGTATGATGAGAATGCCGTCAGTGGGCTGTAAGCAGTGGGAGTGGTGCTCCTCCTTATGCACTCTGGATGATAACACGTGTTATGGAAAAATATTTTTACAAAGAAAATTATTTTACGAAAAATATTTTTATCTGATTATAGTTTTGCCCGAATGGGGGTGGGCTCCCTAGGTGCACAAGTCACAGGACCATGGGATTATATGATATGATATGATGGATATTAAAGCATGCTTGGGGAGAGTATGGTCCTATTAAGGTGATTTCACTGCCTAACAACCACTTGATGTGCATATGATTACAGTTGTTTGTGGATGATATGATTGACATTGCGTAAATGGAGAATATTCATTTAAAATGCCTTAAGTATCATTTGTGTGAATTTGTGGGTTTGGTATTATATGTTATTATTCACTGAGTTTTATACTCAGCCCTTCCCCCCTTTATCCTTTATTTTGTTTCAAGAGATTGTGAATCATTTGTAAAAAAATTTGGAACTTTAGTTTTCTTTCCTTTCAAGGTTATTTAAAAAAATGTTTAAATGTGTAAGATAAAATCATTTAGAATTCTTTATAATTGTACAGTAGTAGAAAATCCGCAGTTATGATAAGATTTCATGATTGTAATAATAATGTTAAGTGTATGTAAAATTTTATGGGAACGGTTGAGTTGAATGAAATAAAGCCTTGTAATACATTTGAATCATTAAAAACATAATAGGTCAACTTGTAGAATATTTTCACATAATTATGGTATTAAAAGCAGAGATTATGCTTACTACGGACCTTGGTGGCCTTAAACTTTCCCAGGTCCTAATGCCGGTCCAGCCTATGGAAACGGATTGTGACACAATAACTCAGTAGTAGAGATTAATTTTAAAATATTCAAATTGATACATATTTATAAACTCAAAACCATCAATTAAGATAAAAAGTTTCATATATCATTTTTTATATTTTATAATTAATTAATTTTTTAATAAATTGGTCAGCTTGATCCTAAATATAGTTTTAATAAATGTTTATATAATGATTTTCACATTGCAAGTATAATGAAGATTTAAAGGTTAAATTGACTCACCATATCAAATACTTTTTTAATCATTTTAAATATGTTCATATATTGAATTGGCCTAAAAAGTAAAATTGAATCTTTTTAATCATTTTATACAAATTGAAGGGCTAAATTGATAAAAAAAGATCAAAATTAACCTTTTCAATCTACTAAATAAATTCAGAGATCAAATTGAGGTTTATTTCTTTATTAAATAATAATTCGGACATTTAATTATAAATTTTTCGATTTAAAATTATCGGTATTCCTTTTAGAAGCTGTAGAATGGCGGTAGAAATAACTTTTGTTGTCAGTTGAAGATTGGTGGTTCATTGTGGACTCGGTTATTTCTATAAGTCTTTTTTTCCTTCTCTTTTAATGAAAAGAGGGACCGAGACAAAGTAAAAGAAAAGAAAAAGGCTCAATACATAAAATGACTATTATATTTGTAAAAAAATTTTAATTTTTAAAATGACTTTTTGGCTCTTAAATTTTTTTTTTGTAATTTATACACACTTTGTTAGAGATAGATTGTCTGAGTGCATAATATGCGCGTTCACGTGAAAAAACACTATTTTTTAGGCAGTGTAAAAATTATAAAAGAAAATGAGTTAAGGGGTCAAAAGGTCATTTTAAAAGTTTAGGTAATCAAAAGACTTTTTTGCGCAAGTACAAGGGGCAATTGATGTATTCTGCCATTATTTCGCAGATAATGTGGCATATAAAATTTGTCATGTAATAAATTACGTGGAAAAAAATCATTTCTTAGCTAGTGCATAAATAAAAAAAAAAAAAAAAACAAGTCTAAGAGGCTTATAAGTCATTGTGAAAGTTAAATAGCTAAAAGATCTTTTTATGTAAGTACGGAAGACAATTTATGCATTTGGTCAATGACATGGCTGCCATATCATGTAATTTTAATACACCTAATTTATTAATTTGGCGAGTATATATCGCACCTTAATTTCATACGAGGCCAAACGTATATCAATTACAAAAAAACTAATTTAGAGGGTCAAAAAATTATTTTAAAAATTAAAGTGATTAAAAAACTTTTTTCTATAAATATAGGGATCAATTTATATATTCGGCCAAAAAAAAAAAAAACTAACAACCTTTGTGTTTGTCCAAAAGAGGATTAACATCTCTTAGTCCTAATGCTAAAATTATATACAGTGATCCTAAGTATGAAAGGAATCAAAGCATATGTATATACCTTCGGAAATATCTCTTTCACACTGCCATATCCCTTGACTAAATACAGAAAGGTCAGCTTTAATTTGCCGGAAAGGCGTGGATGATGATATTTGCGTTAACAAATGAAAAACAAACATGCAGTCTCTGTTTACTACACGTAAATATATTATTCTTTTTCCTTTCGTCTTCTTAGAGCGAAACGTTTAACATTTAATAATTAATAGAATATTATAAAAATAATTTTATTTCATCTTATAGATATTACACTTTTTATTTTTTACACTAATATTAATAATTTTTATGAATTTTGATTTTTACATATAAAATATCCATTTGATGGTTAATTAGTATGACTTTTGTGATAATAATTTTTATAAATTTGAACTTTTTAATGAATATTTAATTGATTTAAATTTTGTGAGTTAGAGATTTCAATCGGATAAATTTAAAAATTGAAATATTTGACGGCTGTAATTTTTTTACTTAAAAATATTTGATAGGTCAAAGTAAAAAATTAAGAATATCACAAGAAGAGTGAATTTATATATTTTACCTCTGGAAGAATTAAATAGTATAACGAGAGCAACAACTAAATTATAAAAATAGGAAATCATTAAGTAGTATAAAGTTTGAAAATGGAAAAATAGGATTCGTGCATGCTGCATCCTGCACCTGCTACTGCCACTAAAACATTCTTATAACTTTAATTATTTTATACTTTGGCTGAGTCAACATGGACACTTGGTTTTACTTTATTATTATTTCTTATACAACTGCGCTCTTCTCTATTTGAAGTCTTAATGGACAGACTATTGCTCTGTATGAAGTCTTTCATCTTCTACTTGGAGCAAGAAGATTGAAAATGGTGACTAGTCCTCGGATAGATTCGTTTGACCATCGAATAGAGCTTCTATCACCGCCACCACTCGGACAAGAAGCGGCAGTGACAAGCGTGCCGTCTTGGAGACTCAACCTGGATCAAGTTCAATTGCCGGAAAGACGTGTGGAATCTCAGTTTGGGATTCAATCTTTTTTGAAAAAACTCAGTAAGTTACTTCTACTCGGGTAATTAGGCTAGCTTTAAAGTTCTTATTTGGCTAGCTTTAAATTATATATTTTAAATATATTTGGACTTAAAGTTAAAGGATCAATCGAATTAATAAGAACTTTAAAGCTAATTAATTTAACCATGTATATACGGCTAATTAAGTCCAAATATATACAATCAAAATATCAATTTAAAATATATAATTTTAAATTTATTAACCACAATCTTACATGGTTAAATTAATTCTAATCCCTTTTCAAAATAAATGAATTCCGGAAAATTTTTTTGAAATTCTTTTATAAGTTCAAATTTTTGTGTTTTTGTATGAAAAAATTTTGAAGAATTCAATTTTATGAATTTAAATATAACTAAATCAAATCAAATTAAATATATTTAAATGAATTTAAATATAAAAGAAATGAATTTTAGAGATTTAAACGAATAAAAAAAATTATCAAAAACACTTAACTTTACAAAATTTTTATACCGACGGTATTTTAAGAATAAAAAAAAAAATTGAATTTTCAAGTTTTAAATTTACCTTATTCCTAGTTATTTAAATTTACCTTGGCTAGAGAGAGAGAAACAAATTGCAGAATATTACAGAAGGCAGGAAAAGCTTCTAAAAGAATTCAATGAAGTGGACTCGTTTACAGAGTTGGGAATGCTGCCTGGGGCTTTGACTGACAGTGAAGGTAAGCAACTAGCCAGAAGGGAGAAGTTTGCCATCTACGCATCAAATATTGCAAATTTAGTGCTCTTCGTAGCAAAAATATATGCTTCGGTTGAGAGTAAATCAATGGCAGTAATAGCATCAACGGTGGACTCTTTGTTGGATCTATTATCTGGTTTTATTTTGTGGTTTACCGATTACGCTATGAGAAAGCCTAATCAATATCGCTATCCCATTGGAAAGCAGAGGATGCAACCTGTGGTAATTACTTAATTATTAATATTCGTTTCTTAATTAGCAGTTAATTCAATTTTTTTTTTACTTCCTACTCAATCCTGTGACACCCTGTCACAAGTGGGTGGGTCCCTGCCATCCACCTTTGGTGACACCTGACATCGACCTGATTAAAAGAACCGAGTAGATGGATGATTGATTTAATCAATGAGTCTTAGTCAATTAGTGAGTCATAAAATATTAATAATATATATTAATTAAAAATATCAAAAAACCGGTTCGGATCAACCGGGGATCAATCAATTCAACTTATCCAACGTGGACATTTTGCAGGGAATAGTGGTTTTCGCGTCAGTAATGGCAACTCTTGGATTGCAGATATTATTTGAATCAGGACGAGAACTCATCACCAAGGTATATTTATCGACTTAGTTTTACACAAAAACAAGAAAATGATAAATTTTTCATAAAGTAATTAATCAGTTAATGACATAATTATGCAGGTTCAGCCAGAAAGAGATCTCAACAAAGTAAAATGGATGATTGGGATTATGATTTCGGTTACAATAATTAAATTTGTACTGATGGTTTACTGTCGCAGATTCCAAAATGAAATCGTTAGAGCATATGCTAAAGATCATCTTTTTGATGTGGTTACTAATTCAATTGGTCTAGCCACTGCTGTTTTAGCTATTAAATTCTACTGGTGGCTTGATCCTCTTGGAGCCATACTGGTGAGTATATATAGAAAATACTGCATATTTTCACAATTTTTCAGTGAATTTCTTTTATAAAATTTAGGGTATGATGTCCTAAAATCAATAATTCTTGTTAATGTAGATAAAACTTGCCTATACCTAACCAGTTTTATTTCTGAAAATAATATATTATTAATAATGGTGCAGATAGCTTTATACACCATCAGCAACTGGTCGAGTACGGTTATGGAAAACGTTTGGTCATTAATTGGAAAGACAGCTCCGCCTGAATATTTAGCGAAGCTGACATATTTGATTTGGAATCATCATGAAGAGATAAAACATATAGACACCATTAGGGCATATACATTTGGTTGCAACTATTTTGTAGAAGCAGACATTGTGTTGCCAGAAGATATGTCTCTTTGTCCAGCACATAACATTGGAGAGACACTTCAAGAGAAGCTTGAATTACTTCCTGAGGTTGAACGAGCTTTTGTTCATGTCGATTTCGAATATACTCATCAGCCAGAACACAAGCCCAAGCGAACATGATTATTATCTTCTACGTTAACAAAATATTTCCATTGCCAGGGGCATGTTTTAAATTGTAACATTCTATTTCTGTTATCAAATCACCGACTAAAATTTTAGTTTGAGTTAATTTAGACAAAAAAAAAAAAATCATAATAATATAAATTTATATTATTAGATTTAAATATGGATTGTAACTCAGTTAGCAATGCATGTAGGAAGATCTTTCAGGTTAAATCCCACTAAACCCATAGGGAGAGGCGAAGAGCTTTATTTTCTATATTTTGCTGTTGTTTTTCTGGAGATAATATTATGCACTCGCTTGATTGATTAAAGATCATTAGTTGATGTTATTTTAAAGGTAAGATTCTAAACAAATTGACTGTTTTCATTATCAGTACTTCAGTGGGTACATCGAAACTAAATCTTGCATAGCTTTTCTGAATTATAGAACATTTGTCCTTTTTCTTATGTTGGACAACATATGTTCCATGTCAAGTAACATGAAACAACTTCAATTGACCATTGTCAAATGAATCAAATTTACACTTTTAAAAATGCAAACCCTTGAATCGTACAATTCACAGTATTTATTTTCATTATTATTTGATATATTGAGAGTATTTAAAAAGGTGATTTAAGCATTTCACACTTTAAAAGTAATATTAGAAATTTGCTTTCATATTAGGTGTTATAACATCAAAACTAATAGGCTTGGATATTATATTGATCGGTGATTTTCTTTTTTTTTTTCCTAAATTTTAAGGGATTGAATAATGATGTTTTAAAGTATTATCTTAAGAATCTATGAACAAAATTAATTCTATTAAATACGTTTATAATTTATTTATCATTATATAATTATTTTAAACAATAAAAAAATAATTAATTAGTTTCTAAGGTTATTGAGATTTAATTCAGTTAAACCGTTCAGTTTTTTAATCCATTTTTCCATTATTTTGCAGTTAAAATATGTGAAAAGATGAAAATAGCCTCTCAATTATGTAGAAAAAGGCGATAATACCCTAGGTAGTGTACATTCTACCATAATCTCTCTTGTCCAGGGAAAAAAAAAAATAGTAAAAATACAAACAAAACACTTTGGTATCTTTTTGTTAAGATGACTTCCATAAACAGCAAATACTCCTTGCCATTGTATGGTAGTTTGGAGTTATTTGTGTAGAAAAGAAGTGATTGAAACAAGAAGATGGCAAGTGTCTAAAAGAATTATAGGCGGAGTTAGTGGAACTGTGGAAGTATTGCGGATTTTTGAGGGAAAAAGAAGAGAGGAGGGCCAAGAAATACGATTCAGAAGGAAAACTATGCCTGCAGCCATTTCATCAACCATTAACATCACCACATGGCTTTTCTTTCTCTCTCTCTTCACCGAGGCCGCCGTTGCCTTTTTTGATGGTTCTAAAAGAGTTCGAGGTAGGCCTGTTGGCTCGGTAAATAGCAGCTTCTTGTGTGAGTTTAAAGAAACCCAGAAATTGAAGGGATAAGGAAAAAGAGGAAGCTTTCAGCTTGCTTTTTTTTCTTTCGGTGGTTTTGTAAGTGGTGATTAGTTGCTGACAAAAGAAAATGAGAAAAAGGTTAAATAAGTATCATTAACTATCAAAATTAAGAGTATTTGAGAATCCGTCCTCTTGGAGTAAATTTGGATTATATATATTGGAATTAAGATAAATTCTACTATGATAAATATTATGAGAATCTTGCGTTATTTGTTAATTATAATTTATTTAGGAATATAATATCCTCTAATATTTATATTGTTTTTTATGTAGTTTATTATTGTATTTTATCAGGATTCCTCTAAAAAAGTATTGGTCATTTATGTCCAACAAATGTTTAAATTTGAATTGATGGACAACTAAAATATGAGTTGTTTAAACTTGAATTGTTGGACAACTTAAATTCAAATTTGTTAAAAACTACTTAAGTGCAAACTGGAGAATCGCTTATGTCCTAATTAATGGACTGTTTATGGACCGCTTAAGTCCAAACTGGAGTATTACTTATGTCTGAATTAATTGATTGTTAATGGACTGCTTAAGTCCAATATGTTCAAATTAATGGACTATTTATGGATTACTTAAGTCCAAACTAGAGAATAGCATATGCTCGAATTAATAGACTGTTTATGGACCGGTTAAGTCCAGACTGAAGAATTCCTTATGTCCGAATTAATGGATTATTTATGGATCACTTAAGTTCAAACTAAAGAATTGCATATGTCTGAATTAATAGATTGCTTATGGACCGCTTAAGTTCAAACTGGAGAATTGCTTATTTCCGAATTAATAGACTATTTATGTACTCCTTAGGTCAAAACTCAAGAATTTCATATGTCCGAATTAATGGACCATTTAAGTCAAAACTCAAGAATTGCATATGTCTGAATTAATGGACTGTTTATGGAGCGTTTAAGTCCAAACTAGAGAATCGATTATGTTTGAATTAATGGACTACTTATGGACCGCTTAAGTCCAAACTCGTTTATGGACTACTTAAGTCCAAATTGGTGAATCGTTTATGTCTAAATTAATGGACTATTTATAGACTGCTTAAATCCAAACTGGAGAATCGCTTATATTAGAATTAATGAACTGTTTATCCAATAACTCTACATAATATCACTGACCTTTAATAATAAATCAAGGTTCTTATTCAATAATAACTATGCTATAGTATAACCAAGCTTTTGCAAACTCTAGTGCAAGTAGATGAAATACTTGTTCTATTGTATCACATGTCTTGTTATCGATGGATGGATACTTGGAGATGCAAATAGTTAGTATTATCATGGAGTGACATAATAATGAAAAATATTCATATTTTTATGTAATATATACATCCAAAGGTTCAAATTAATTAGTGCAACTTTTATTGGGAGTTGACATTAAATGGTGAAGAATCCATAATCCACTTGGCCTTTAATGCCTAGTGAGTTAAGTTCTCTTTCATCTCTATCTGGACGAAATCCATTGGCCATTATTTGTGATTGGGTCAATGGTGCTTGGTTTGCATGTCTTTACATTGAATCATAGTCAGCAAGTCAATGGCCAATTGGCCATTAGTTCCAACGCTTTCCCATCTTATCAAAGTTTATATTTTTCTTACTGCATCATGTACTCCTTAATTTTCTCCAATTTGTTCCTCTCATGAAAAGTCGAACTGAATTTATAATATTTGGAGCCTTTCTTTGATGCCACAATCCTGACACTATATATGTTATCGGTGATTAATTGAGATTGAAATGATTTGCAGTATAGAAGATCAAAAGGTGTGTTCTATTAACTCACAGAGTGATAAGGATGATTCTACCCTTTGGAGTGATAAGGTTAACTGACAAAGGCTTGAGCAATGGAGAGATAAGGTTGTTCTAAAAATATTATGTAAATTTATTCTTGATTTGAATGTGTTTAGTGATAAGAGTCCTAAGAGTAATAAGTGCAATTATGTAAGCTAGTCCAAATTGCTCTTGCCATGTATTTTAAAACTCTGTTGTAAGGTAGCCTATATAAACATAGGACTATAGCTCATTTATGTGTGTCAGAGTATTCAATTTATAAATACACTATTCAGATTTTCTCTTCCAAATCCTTAGTTTTATCTTGGTATTAGAGCAAGTTAACATCTGCTTATCATGGCTTCGCTTTCGTTAAATGTCACCAATTTTATCACTCTGAAACTCAAACAAATAAATTATCCACTGAGGAGAGAGCAGGTGTTGAGTTTAGCTGAGAGTTAGGAATTATCTGATCATCTCGTGAAAGAATATCTAGCAACTCAGAAATTTGTTACCCCTCCCACACCCATTCCAGAGAATTAAGAACCACAACTTTCTAATGGTTTTATTACTTGGCAAAAGTCAGATCGATTACTTCGATGGTGGATCTTTGGAACTCTTACTGAAGAATTGCTCGGACTTGTCATTGGATTGGATATGGCTTGTGCTGTTTGGTGTGCTTTAAAGGACGCCTACGCATAAGACCCCCAAGAAAGAGAGTTTACCTTAAGGCAGCAACTTACGCAAAGATGAAAATAAATCGATAACTGAGCATTTACGACTTTTCAAGGAGATCTGCGATAATCTTGCCGCAATTGGCAAAATAGTCCCAAACGGTGAGAAGGTCTTTTGTCTTCTTATTAGTTTAGGGCCTCAATGTGAAACATTTGAAACCTCCGTGACCAACTTACAAGGAATTGATTTCACAACTAAAGAATCTTGATCAACGATGAAATTGGTTTGCGAGTCAATCAGATTTAATGATTGATCAAATCACCTGTCATGTTGCATTTTATGGCAATCAGCAGAGACAAATGGGCTCCAACTCAAATTGGCGTGCTGGTTTTAATTCTCAAGGTCGAAGGTTTCAAGCGCAGCAATCGCAAGGTCAGAATCAAAATAAAGGAGCTTCTTCTTTACAGCGTCATCCTCCACCAGCTGGGCAGGGACGCATGACAGCCGAAGAACAAGAGCTATACAAAGATGAAGTCTACCAGTACTATGAAAAACCAGGTCGTATCGCTAAGATATGCTAGTGGATTCCTAAGGCGCCACAGGAGAATTTGCCACAAGCTCTTGCTGCTCTTACTTTGAACAACGCTGTGATGGATGCTGATTGGACTACCGATTCGGGTGCTTCGCATCACATGACAGGTAACAAATTTATGTTGAAAACTGTTAATGATTATTGTGGTACAGATTCTGTTGCTATTGGTGATGGATCATTCTTGCCCATAGATAGTGTATGTACTACCTTTATTAAACAAAAAAGTCATTTACCAATATCAATTGTTTTGTTAGTTCCTGAATTGAAACAGAATTTGTTATCAATTGGTCAATTAACTTATGATTATCCTATGAACTATGAGTTTTCTAACGTTTCTGTTCATGTAAAGGACCGAAAAATGAGGCAAATTCTTCTAACAAGGCCAAAGAGGCAAAAATTGTATACCTCGTTTAGTGCACCTGAAGCATATTTTTCAAATCGTTTTAAGGCGGGTACGCTACTATTTGGCATCAAAGATTGGGGCATCCTAAAATTCTGCGATTTCTATTTTGAGTAATAAAAATTTAATAGATGTTAAGGGTTCCTTACAATCAAAATATCTTTGTGATAGTTGCCAGTTAGGGAAATTAAGTAAGTTTCCTTTTAGTTCTTCAGAAAATTCTAGTTCAGCTACTTTTGATAAGGTCCATTGTGATTTGTGGGGACCTGCGCCTATATTGTCTATTGCTAAATTTAAATTCTATGCATGTTTGGTTGATGATATTACCAATACTATTGGATTATTCCTTTAAAGCAGAAATCTGATTTTTTTTTTTTGTTGCATATTTAGCTTTTGAGAAGTTTGTATTTAGACAATTTGGCAAGCACATTAAAATTTTTCATTTCGACAGAGGAGGAGAATTTGTTAATTCTAGGTTGTCATCTCATTTTCTTGCTAATGATATTAAACACCAAATCTCGTGTCCTTATACCCCTAAACAGACTGATGTGGTAGAACGATGACACCGTGTAATTCGGGAATTGGGTATGACAATCATGTTTCATAGTCATTTGCCTTTGTATATATGGGTTGAAGCTTTCCAAACTGCTGTGTTTCTTCTTAATAGGATGCCATCATCTTCATTGCATAATGAAACTCCCTTTTACATGTTGAATGGCTTTAATTTTGATTACAGTTCATTGCGTGTATTCCGCTCTAAATGTTTTCCATATATTTGGGATACTAGGCGACATAAGTTTGATCCAAAATATTGCACGTGTGTGTTTGTCGGATGTAGTGAGAAGCATAAGGGCTACAAGTGCTATAATCCAAAAACAAAAAAAAATTATAATTTCTCGATATGTGAGTTTTGATGAATCGGTGTTTCTATTTAAATCTTCTTTGTCAGATAATTTATATGCATTGCAGGTAATAAATCCTTGGTTACAAAAAATATTAGTTACTAGTAAAGATGATGATTTTGTGTCTGAGTGTAAATCTTCTATTTTACCTTTTCCTTGTGTGTAGGTTACTTCAGAAACGTCAAACGGTTTTGTTTCACAACCAGCAGCTACTTTGGATGACATTTCC
This sequence comes from Jatropha podagrica, assembly GCA_947857235.1. Lineage (NCBI taxonomy): Eukaryota > Viridiplantae > Streptophyta > Magnoliopsida > Malpighiales > Euphorbiaceae > Jatropha > Jatropha podagrica. Next base: position 1,479 of record CANUEP010053509.1, on the reverse strand, counting down.
ACACCTTTACCATCTTTACATGATGAAAATGTGAATAATATTGCAATAGAGGTTTCTGTTTCTTTGAACTCACCTGTACTGTAACAGATTAATTTTTCGATACTGTCAATAGTGATTTATCAGTCTGTGAATAGTAACACCGGTCCGAGACTTGGTATTATTTCAGTCTGAAAAAATTACTACATGTGTCTATTGTCTTATTAAATATTTTTGGAGCAGGTTTGCATGATTTAGGTGGGTAGAGAATATTTCAGGTATATTTTCGGAGAGTTGCGGCAACTTATGAATATTATTTTCTGGCGAATTGCGGCAACTTATGAAAATTAATTTTTAGTGTGGTATATCGAGGAAATTAATGAGGAATTATTTTGGTGGAATTAATTTAATTAATTAGTGGAGTTAAGTCATATTTAGAAGTGACTTATTTGAGGAATATTTAGAGCCATTGGATGAGATTACCTAAGACTTTATCATAGCCATTGATTTAGCATAAAATGAGAAGCAAAGTTTGACTTTGCCACTTAAATCATCTACACCTTCTCTTTCCTCCCTTCTTCTTCTTCCTCCACGCCATCTTCTTCTTCCTTCTTTCTCCATTTTTCTTTCATCTTCCTACCTCCAAATACCACTAAAACACCTAATTAAATATAGGATTTTGATTAAACTTTAAGAATTAAGTAGTAGAAGGTTGAATTTAGAGTTCTTAAGCCTTGGTTTTGGAGTTGCCATTAAATGAGGTAAGTTGCAATTTTTGAGTTTTGTAATTTATTAAGTATAATTCTAGGATTAGCCGTGGAATTCATGCATTAAGTCATGCTCTTTTCTTTTCTAGTGTCAATTTTGATTTTAATGTGAATATTTTTCTATTTTGAAGAGATTGGAGAACCTTCAAACAAAGGAAAAGTGAAGGCTCAGAGTGAAGTCTTCTAAGCTTTTTAAAGCTTAATTTGAAGGTAGTACAATAATATTCTAATTTTCCTTTCATTCTCTTAAGTTTTAAATATTAGGTTTTTGATGAATTTTGATATTAGAGGTGTACTTAGGGTGGATTAGAAGTCATTTTCGACCCTTTTATCATTTCTATTTGCTCCTGAATTCTTCATGAAAGTTGTATCTCTATTTTTCATCTTTCCAAAACATCCTCTTATGTTCAATTCCAATGCTTGTATCTCAACTTATGATTTAAATACCAAAATTGGTTCTATTATGGTATCTCACTTGTAAATCCGAATTTATTATCCCTTTTGGCCACTAAAATGGCAAGATAATATCTTTTTTTTCTTCAGAAAAGTTGTAGTTCTACTTCTTAGCTTTCTAAATCATCCTCTTGTGTCTAATTTGAATACCTATAGCTCAACTTATGATCTTTATACCAAAACTGGTTGTGCTGAATCGTGTTTGGATTGTTGGTTTGTGTTCATGGGTTTCTTTCATCCTCGTAGAAAATGATCTGGACCATGGTCCCTTCATGATAATTGT
>CANUEP010053439.1:0-25688 GCA_947857235.1 Jatropha podagrica | reverse complement strand
TTAATTACTCTCGACCTATAACTAAATAATCAATCAACTACTAAAATTCTAACAATATACCTATAATCAAATAATCAAAATCCTATAATTAGTCAATCACCACAATCATTCAATTTAACCAATTAATTATTAAAATTATCCGTAAAATAATAAAATCCTCCAATATATAAATTCAACCAAATAATTAGTTAAACCCATAAATGATAAAATTAATCAATCAAAAATTTTAAAAATTAACTAAATATATTCTGGGATTAAAATTAATACCCAATATTTATCATAGTCCCAAAGATTAATTATCCGGAGGTTGAAGGAGGAGGAGGCAGTGGCGCAATCGTCTGCAGCAGTTGGACCGACGACCTAGTGCGTCTGATTTGCTAGGAACGACGTGAAGGCACTACTGCTTGAACGGTGGTGCGGTGAAGCTTGGCTGGGTCTAGATCGCGCAATGGAGAGAGGCAACTAGAGGCTACCCGCATGGAGGAGGAAGGCCACCTACAGCGGTGGCGCGACACTGCTAGGACCACGGCTGTGGTGGTGACTGGACTTCGCGCAAAGAGAGAGAGAGAGTATAACAGAGATGTCGAGGGAGAGAGGAGAGGAGAGAAGTGGGGCTGGAGGTAGTGTGGTGCTGCTGTGGTTGTGGTGGTCAGAGTTGCAACGGCTGGCGGAGCAGCGGTGGTGGTGCTGCTTGTCTTGCGCAGTGGCAGAGAGAGAGGCAGGGACATGGAGAGAGAGAGAGAGAGTGTTGTGTCAATGAAGAGAAGAAGAAGGAGAGGAAAATAAGAAGAAAAGAGAGAAAAGAAGGAAAAGAAAGAAAGAAAAAGAAAAAAAAAGTAAAATTATTAAAAAAAAAACAAACCATCCGACGTTAGATTGTCGGGGAGAAAAAAATAGTAATGCACAGTATTTTTTAAAAATATTCGATTCGAATCTAATTTTAATTAATTCGGTCCAATAAAAAAAATTGGTCTGATTTTTAATTGATTAACGGTTACTAATTAATTTTTAGGTGAGCTAAAATGGTTTCCGGTCTCGATAATACTAAGTGGCGTAATATTATTGGCTAATAATTTAATGATTAAATTTAAATGGAAAATATTTTGAAATAAAAATTTTGGGGTATTACACATTGAAACCTTAACCCTTAGTTATTTAAACATAAAACTCATTTTCTACACAAAATAAACCTTCTTTTAAGTCTTATAAAATTCTTAAACATTAAAATACAAGGAAAAGATTCAAACCACCATTTAACTACTTATCAACTAACATATTAGAATCAAAACCAAGCAAATAAAAGGAACAAATCAATAAGCCCTTCACCTTAAGTGATTTAGCAAAGCTTAGTGAAGTAGGAGAGGAATGTTTTCCCTTCCAATTAAGCATTCTACCTTGCTTATGAATCATTCAAAAACTCATTTAAACAATCAAAATCTAACAATTATCCAAGACATGCAAAATTTCCAAAAAATCACATTTAAACCTAAAAATTAAAAACTTAAAGAAATGAAAGAGAAAGAAAGAATATAGGCACTAACCTTATAAAATAAGCTCAATTGAGCTTAGAAAGCTTCACTTGAGCTTCTCCTTTACTTTAGAGGAGAGTTCTCCAACCTCTTCAAAGTAGTAGACAATTTATACCAAAATCAAGAAAACACAAACAAAAGAAGATGGAGCATGATTTAGACATATTCTAGCTTATATTTGCTATGAAATTCACATTAAAACTCTTAGAACTAAAAACCACAACTTACTTATTTTGGTAGTAACTCCAATTTTCTTTGCTTAGGATCACCTTCTACTTCCTTAACTTGATTCTTCAAGTTTAACTGTTAAACATTAATTTAATTTATCTATTTAAAGGTAGTTTGTAAGTAGAGAATTAAAAGAAAATGGAGGAGATGAGAGAAGAGAGAAAGCGGGGTTGAATGAAGAAGAAGGAGAAGATTGAATAGTGTTTTGATAAGTTGTAGATTTTAAGTAGTAAAGTCAAACTTGGCTACCCAATTTTATATCAAAAGAATGACTAGCATTAAGTCTATAGTATTCTCATCCAAGGGCTCTAAATATTCACCAAATAATTCTCCTCTAATTATTAATTAACTCCACCCATTTATTAAATTAACTCCATGAATATAATTTCTCAATTTTTCCTTAATATTAATTCACTAGAAAACACTATTCACTAATTACTTAAATTCTTCAAAAATATTCATGAAATATTTTCTACCCACTTAAATCACATAACATACTCCAAATATATTAAATAAAATATAAAGCATCAATAGTAATTTTTTCATATCGAAATAATATAAAGTCTCGGACCGGTGGTACTATTCACAGACCGATAAATCACTATTCACCAATAATTTATTGCGTAGTTTGTCATGAAAAATTTATATCTTAATTTTAATTAATTAAGACTAATCACATGAAATCTAATTAACTTCTCAAATGTTAATTATGTTCAATATCATCATCAAATCCAGATAAAATATTATTTTTCTCTCGGATGATACCATTCATGACCCGTCGAAATAATATCATTTTAAGATTCAAAATTTTGGGGTGTTACATGCCATATGAATATTGTATTGAGGGACTAGTACAATATAGATGGATGTATCCATTTGAGAGGTAAGAGGTGAATTATAACAATCATACTATAACAAATTATCTATAATCTAAACTCTCAAGTAAAATTTTTTGTTGTAAATCACAGGCACCTACACAAAATAAAAAAGAATATTTGTAATAAGACTAAGGTTGAGCGATCAATTTGCAATGCATATTTAGTGGAGGAGGCATTGACTTTTTGTTTGCACTACTTTGAACCACATGTTTACACCCTGCATTAAAGAATGTCTCTCAATGATGATGGGGGAGATCGAATTGAATATGAATTAGAAGGAAATCTAACAATTTTTACTTATCCTAGCCGTACAATTGGGAAATAAAAAAAGAAGGCGGTTATCTGATATAGAGATGCGAGTAGCTCAAACATATATTTTATTGAATTGTGAAGAGATTGCACCATTTGTACAGTAAGTTAATGAATTCATAGAAACTAATTTTCATATTTGAATCACTTTCATCCCAATTTAACCATTTACATCCAACATGATATATATTGACCATTTACAACTACAAAAATCAAACTTGACTAACGCTATGGTTGATGCAAGACTGGATGAAGAATTTATAGATTGGTTCAAAAGCTATGTAAGTAACTTTTAAGTTATGCAAAACAAGGTACTTATATTTTAATTAACTCTGAGTTTGTGTCTTTTTTATTTCATACAGGCTCAAAACTTGGAAAGTAATATCTTGAATAAATTCATTATTAATCTATCGTGAGGACCTTTACCGATAGCAATTGCCTCCTCTGGTTACTTTGTAAATGGATACAAGTTTTACACCGAGAGTTGCGGGACAAGTAGAAAGACAATGAATAATGGTGTTTACATAAAGGGATCAAACTATAGTGACGTGTAGAATGATTTTTATGGAAAGTTGGTTGAGGTCTTGGAGTTAGAATATCCATCGCTAGCAATAAAGCGCACAATGTAATTCAAATATGAATGGTTTGATCGCACTCCAAACCTTGGTCTAAAGGTTGATCCAAAGTATAACCTTGTCGATATTCATTACAGAAGAAGATCTACGAAGTATGAACTTTTTGTGCTGGTGATGCAAGTTGTGCAAGTGTACTATGTTACATACCCATCGATGAAACAAGATCGACTAGGTTGGATGGTTGTTTGCAAAATCAAGGCTAGAGTAGTTGTACTAGAAGTTGAAAGCAAACAAACTACTGCACTCTCAATCTCTTACCCATTTCAAGAAGTTGAGGTCAATACACAACGGATGCAACTAGTTGAAGATATAACTGAGAGACTAGATAATGAAAATAGAACTTATGTTGACATAAGTGTATCAGATGACAATAAGGAAGAAGAACATATCATCATTGATACTTCAAAAGAAGAAGAAGAAGGAGACAAAAATGAATAAGAAGAAGAAGGAAACAAAGAAGAAGATGATGAAGATGAGGATCCTCAAGATGGAAATACATAATTGAATTGTATTCTAGATACTAAATAGATGAATTTCATATGTCTGAGACATTACTTATTCAATATCTATAATGTTTTTTAGAGCAATATAATTATTGTATTTAAGCAAATGTTCTTATTTCATATACTAGTGTTTCAACCTTAATCATATACATGCATATGTTGGTTCAGTCATATATAGTATAGATGGCAAGAGGTGGGGGTTTGATTCAAACATGTTTGATAGCAAACCTCGTGGAGGTCTCAATTAAGGATGTACCACACGTGGATGAGGAGGGGTTATACCTCCTATACCTCCTCTTCATCCTCCTTCTTGTACACATGGGGCTTCATCTTCTATTCAGGCCCCCGTGCCACATCCACTTCCTCCTATTCCTTCTTCTTCTTTCCCATTTCCTAGATCGACAGAGTCTACACTAGCTACACAATCCCCTTCTATATCAGGTAATCATAACTGTTAATTAGCACCAATAAAGACATATTTGTATTTCTGACATATTTATTTCATTCTGCATTAGCAACTTCGGCCGAGCCATGTACAAAACTCAGTTTGGTAGTAGGACAGTAAGTACTTATTTACTTTCATATTCACGAATGGTTTTATTTGCATTTTGATGATTCTTTCTATTTACGTTTAAATTTGATATTTTTTACAGTATTTATCCATCCTCTCGAGCATTAAGGCAAATAATGAGGATAATAAAGGTACATCTCGATAAAGATGGATACACTTAGGATATGGTATCACAAGAGGCGATAAACTTATACTGGGATGAGTTTCAAGTATAACATTACTCAATTTACATCCGCATTGACATTTATCGAGATGCAATCAATTATATTATGTAAAAATATTATAATTTGTTTTTGTAGAAACGTTTTGTATGGAGGAGGATATCACAGCTATGCTTAAGGTGGCTTGGGAGAAATTGTGCACTCTACGCTACTCTGACTTCACTTATAGGATGAGGAAGAATGAAAAGAAGCAGCAGTGCGTATCCAAAGAGTCATGGGAGAGTTGGCAAAAGGCTTAGGAGGATCTTGCATTAAAGATAAAACATGAGATCTTAGCACGGAACAGACATAGTGAGATTGGAAGTAAATGGAGCAGGACCATCAAGACACATATGCGGGTCCATCTCTACTATACAAACTGCTCAAATATTAGTAAATAAATTAGTTAGAGTTACCATATTTACAATTCAGGTACTAATTGCAAATAGTAATATATTATTTATAAAATTGTGAAATAGGCTAAGAAATATAATCATGATCCTAACAAATGGACGTGTTTAGATACACTCACACAAAGAACCACAATGGAGAGAATTCTTTCAATAGTCGTGCAACGGGCGTTAATGTGAGTATTATAACACCCATCGCTCAATCCCGGAGAACCAGACAGTAGATGCCACATTTGGTACCAGAGTATCGTCTTATAACACATACTAACTCTAAATCACATATTAGAAGTTGTTAGATTTTCATAAGGAGGCAAGTAATTAAAAATTTTAGAAAGTATTTAAGGAAATTTCTACGAAAATTTCGCAAGAGTTTCCCGTAAAAATTTACTTGCCACACAAAGAAAATGTACATACTTCTAATATAATTCCTCAAAAGCCCAAAACTCCAATTCAAAACAACAAGTCACAAACACTTCTAAAAGATCGCAAATGTTTACTTAAGTTCTAACATACTAATACACCATTCATTTAAGAATATATAAATATATGATTCCATTCATACACCACAAATAAAATCAAATAATATTACTTAAATATCCACAAATTCTCATTAATTACATTCTCAATATCTACATCTCCAATACTTCTTACAAAAATATTATACATGTCATATTTTCCATTAAAATATACATATCCTATCAAAAAGCTACACTCCTACTCTGATGTTGTCGCTTTGATCTTCGCATAGTACCTACAGCTCACAACCTGCGCGTGATAAAAATCAACGCGCTAAGTGGAAGACTCAGTGGTACTAAATAATTATAAATTTAAATAACCAAGTAATAAATTACAAATATCATTTGAAAATACTTAAATCAGAATATATATATTAAGCATTGAAAACGTGCTAATAAAATCCAATATTTCAAAAACCACAAGAAATTCACATCTTAAATACGTATACCAAACCCAATATAAAATAAGAACATATCACAAATATATATATATATATATATATATATATATATATATATATATATATATATATATATATATATATATACACGATTTCTTTATAACGAAATAAAATTTCATCCTTTTTATTAAGGCTCACACCTATACCGAATGAATGTAAATAGATTCGATCGTGGCCTGTGAAAGCACCACCCACCAATCACACAATCTTGGCCTATGGAAGCGCCACCGTGGCCTGTGAGAGCACCACCCATCAATCACACTACCGTGGCCTATGAAAGCACCACCGTGGCCTATGCAAGCACTACCACAAATAATAATCGTGTCCGCCTATTTATAAAGGTTGATAACCCTAGCATATGATTATAGCTCCACCAAACAGAATGGGCTGATAACCCGAGCATGCTCATATATCGCAATACATCTCATCATACCACATTTCAATCAAGTATAGTAGAACCCAGAATAAATCTTATTTCTCATTCACCATTTTTTATTCAAAAACATTTTAAAATTAGCACTTATTAATTCAAAAATACTTAACTTACAACTTATAACATCCATCAAAATCAATTTATGTTTCAAGCAAAGACCTTTCTTTCATAATCCCTTCATTAAAAATACTAATTATCAACTTAAAATCACTCTTTAAAATCATTAAATCCATTTCTCAAACTAGTAACCATAAAACTCTTTTAATACTTTTAAAACTTTCTTTAAATCTTACTAAAAAGTTTAAACACCAAAATTCAAAAGAGAAGTTTTAACTACCAACAAATTACTTAGTAACAAACTCATTTAAGTTTAAATCAAGTATAGAAATCACAAAGAACATGGTGCCTTTCACCCAACAAGGGTTCGGCCAACCATGGAGAATGAAGAGAAAATGGTTTCTTTCCAAATTAATTTCATAAATCATAGAGAAAACCACTTTCAAACTCAATTACAATCAAAGGAGATCAAAACAAGAAACAAAAATCCAAGCCCTTCCTCTAAGGAAGGTTCGGCCACACTTGAAAGAAGAGGGAGGAGAGGTTCCTCTTCTCATTCAAGCATTCTTTCATGCTTTTATATCATGGAAAAACACAATAAAACCATCAAACAATAATTCTCCAACTCAATTCACTCACATTCTCAAAAATCAATCAAAATCTAAAAATTGAAGACTTGAGAAATTGAAAGGGAATTGAAGGTATTATTGCACTAACCTCTTAAATGAAGCTTGAAGGAGCTTATAAAGCTCTTTCCTTTGTGAGAGGGTTCACTGACCTCTTCAAGTAAGAAAAATTCTCATTAAACTCAAAATCAACATTAAAGAAGAAAGGAGTATGGCTTAATGCATTAATTTCATGTCTAATCCTAGAATTTTACTTAGAAAATCACAAAATCCAAAAATCACAATTTACCTCTTCAATGGCAACTTCAATTCTCTAGCTTAGGAACTCCAAATTTTAACTCCTACTACTTAATTCTTAAGAGTTAATCACAATTCTTTGGTTTAATTAGGTTATTTAGTGGCATTTTGTGGTAGAAAAAATGAAAGAAATGGAGGAGGAAGAGAGACATGAAAATGGCGTGGAGAAGAAGAAGTGAAGAAGAAAGAGAAGTTGTTGCTTGGTTAAGTAGCAAAGTCAAACTTTGCTTCCTCTCTTTATGGTAAATCAAGGGCCATGATCAAGTCCTAAGTAATCTCATCCAGTGGCTCTAAATATTTCTCAAATAAATCTCTTTCAAACATTATTTAACTCCACAAAAATAATTCATCATTTATTCCTTAATATACTTCACTAAAAATAATATTCATTAGTTGTCGCTATTCTCCAAAAATATTCATGAAATATTTTCTACCCACCTAAATCATGCAAACATGCTCCAAAAATATTAAATAAAATATTAGACACATGAAGTAATTTTTCCGGACCGAAATAATACCAAGTCCCGGACCGATGGTACTATTCACAGACCGGTAAATCACTAATTCTGACACTGCAAAAGATTCTGAAAAGTGGACTATTACAAGTATGACACATTTTTCTATTATGATATTCTTCTATTAGTTATGCATTCGATGGAGGTGTTTACTACATCTAGCAACTGTATAAAAGTCATTGTACTATTGTTTTCAAGAGAATAACAGTACAGCTCGCGATCGTGTTCTCTTTTCTCAGCTTGAATCTGATGGTCAGTTGAGTATTGATGACTTAGCTTTGTATTTAAACATGGCACAAGGGCAAAAAAAGAGGAAGGAGTATGGCATTAATTCGCAGGCATCACAATACTACTGTGGCTCAACTTCAAACGTTGTTGGTACTCCACCATCATGACCACTAGCCAAGCATAGTGCCAAGGTGATTAGTGCATTGAGAGCCTATGCTGATGGATAGTAGAGACAGCTCACGGAGCTTAGAGCATATGTGATATGGATGTTGGGCCCCCGAACGGCTGTTACTTCCTCTGATTATTTCAAATCCACCAGTGCTAGCTACTACTGAGCCTCAAATGATATCTTTCATTCCTCCTCCTCTAGACGATGTAGCTAATACTACAGATACGTTACTGACTCATCCATACACTACAGCAAACCCAAAGGATACTATACCAAATCCTACAACCACTTCATTTGTTTGACATCATAGATTTGACTTCGGACCATTTCAGATTGCTATTTTCATTGATTTGCTTTTGTTTTTATAACTAATTATGTTGATAATGTTTTTTGGATTGATGCCATAATGATTTATATATATATATATATATATATATATATATATATATATTGGTTTTCAACATGTATATAAAATATCTATTTGTATAAATACTTGCAATTTCCTTTTTAAAAGAATTTTGCAACTGATTTGCAACAGCAATGGTTCTTTTAATAGCACAAATTGCGACAAAATAGTGATCGAAATTCAAAAAAGACCGAAAACAGGTGCAATTTATTTGTGACCGGCTATTCCCATTTGTGATCGATGATTAGGTTAGAACTTTTTGCTACCGATCTGCAACGTCAACTGTAAGACAGAATATTTACCGAATTGCGATGGATTTTCCTAACTTTTGCAACCGATTAAGTGGTCGCAATTTTGCGATCGACTCATTTTTCGATCGCAAAAAAAATTGTGATGAGCATTTGATCGAAAAATTTGCTTCCATCACGAATCCATTGCAAAATGTAATATGCGATTGATTTTGGGCAATTTGCGACTGATTTGCAGTTGCAATTCGCCGAATTTTTTATATTGTATATTTTCCCAACGAATTTTTCCACTAGTAATAACTGAAATTTTTTTGGTGAATAAATGTATCACATGCATGTTTATTATCAATTTGAAACCTTGCATTCACAAGATTATTTACCTAAATAATAATTTGATTAACAATGCACTTTCTAGATTGTGCTATTTAGACTATTTTTCTTAACAATATTGATGAATTTACATATTATTATTGTAGTAAATCAAACATTTTTGCTTTGCTCATATCATTTACTTATCTTTTTAAATAATAATATAATATCATATAAATAAAATATAAAAAATTATTGTTTAACTTATATTCTCATCTATGTATAATCCATATGGATACAATATTGAAAATTGATTGATTTATTAATTAATTACAATAATGATATTGTTGTTCTTATGTCTGGAATCATGTTAGTTCTTAATTTAAATTCATTTGCGATATTTACAACCTCAAACATACTCATACAATAGCAGCATCCCGAAAATAAATTAATTTCATGTTTCTATTTGGTAAGTAAAATAAATTTTTAATAAAAAACCACAAAGTCCGCCAATTGGCATTATTTCATTCCTTAAAGTAAATGTAATGATATACAATAACACCAAGCACAAACAAAGTCAAAGTTATCACTGTGTAAAGTTCAAATTGAATCACTTATGTTTCTGAAACCTTATACAAGAAAATATTTGTGAAACAATTCATTTATCATATAAGCATTTTGATATTTTATGGTTTTAGCATATCAATTGTCAATTTGAAAGTTGACGTTCAGAAGAATATAATTTCTAGATTGTGTTATTTATAATATTTGCCTCAATAATATTTATGAATTTACAGATATTAGTCTTTTTATTACATACACTGCACGTTGACTATACTCGTTCAATTTTTATCTAATTATTAACTTTTACTTGTTATTTATACTCATTTTATTTTTAATATTAAATAATTGATTATAACTTTATCTTAGATATTTATAATATTAAAATAAAATTTTAAATAAGATTAATATGAATGTTACGGATTAACTAATAAAGTGACGATGTCTATAAACACACATACTTCAGTTCAATTTATATGTGATTTATCTAAATTTTACAATATCACCTACAATTGTATATCTATAATTCTACATGTCACATAATAAATATGTTTCTATATATATAGATATATAGGTCTAACAATAAAAAATTAGATATATTTTTAAATTAAAATTTTCAATTGTTTATCGTCTAAAATGCACATTTGTTCATTTTGTTTAAAATAAATTATTATAAGTAAAAGTTAAAAGTTTTGAAATACTTAATTATGTATATTTTATTTAAATTTTTTTAAAAAAAATATATATAATCAAATTATACAAAAATATAAAAAAGAATATTATAAAAAAATAATTTTTTCTTTTTTATCTCTCTATTAAATTAAATATTTTAAATTATAATAAAAATATAATCAAATCTTTAAAAAATAATTTTGAAAAATAAAATATAAAAATTTTTAAATGTCTCCTTATTATATATATTTATTAAAAAAATTTTTAAAAAGTGAAATTTAAAATTTTTAAATGCTTAATTATCCATATGTATGTATATAAAAAATAATTTCAATAAATTAATAAAATATAACTTTCTAATCGATCATTATTAAGATTAATTTAAGATATTTAAATTTCATTAAGGGAGCTATCGTAAATCTCATTATTCCTCTAATCTCATATTTATATATAATATAAATAAATTATATATATTATAGAAAATACAGGAAGTATATAATATACCTAACCATAATATTTAAGTTTCTAAAGGACATGCTGCTTCCTAGATGGATTATTTATTTAGTTATGAGGTGTAACTATTTTATGGATATTTCTTTTAGACATTATGAAACAAGTCGAGAATGTTTCTATTTGAGATGAATAATTCAACGTGTTAATTTGACATATTTGCTCCTTATCTGCCTATAAAATAATTTTCATAATATTATAAGAATATAATGCTACATACATACATCAATTAATAATAGGGTACAAAAAGAAAAAAATAACATATTTTATCAAAATTTTCATTTATTTATGTTCTTTAAAACAACAATGATATTGATGTTTAACAAATTCGCTCAAAACGATAATTTTATTAATTTGTTAACGAACACCTTCTTATTACCAATTTTTATTAAAGCACGTTGGCTTAAAGTTTTAAGTAGAAATATGCATTGGACTCTTTTTCTCTTTAACTAAGATTATTTTCATTATTGAATTTTTTTTCTGATAAAAAAATTAGTAAAACAATTATTTGTGCATTTAGGTAAAAGTAACATACTCTTGTTACTTGATAATTTTTTTTTTTTTTTCTTACAATGTTTTTAGCGAGGCAAACATCTGTGTATGGTGTATTCATGTGCTACGTGGATCTTCATGTGCCTCAGTTTGCAAATATGATATTTGAAGAATAGAGGGTGGTAAATAGGGAAGAGGTAAACCAAGAACGATATGAAAGGAAATGGTTATGAAAATTCCAGTCTTTTGAGATCAACGAGGATCTTACTATGAATAACATATTGGAGACAAAAGATTCAGGTAGCAGAACATAATTATTTTCTTCAATTGTGATATCCTATGCATGTTTATTTCTTCAATTGATTTTAAAATTTTTCAAAAATTTTTATAAAAATTTTCTTCTTTCAAAATAGATAATGAGATTAATATGTTTTTCTATTAATTAAAAGTCAAAAGATCAAATTATTACATTCTCAGGGCTCGTTTAATCTGGTTTGGGAGTTTAGTCACAGTTAAGACTCTTAATCCCTTTTAGCAAGTGCATTTAATAAAAATTGAACCCGAGAGCTATTCAGTCTGCATTACTAACTGAGCCATAATCCATAGGTTAATTTAACTCCTAAATTTTAATTAAAGTTAATTGAGTTCTACAATTTTATATATTTTGAAAATTGAAACTAATTAATCAAAATAATGATTGAATTAAATAAGTTACAAAGCCAAAGATTATAAATAACTCCAACTAGCGTTTCTTAAGTCGATCAGACATTTTAACCTTCTAACAATTAATAATAAGCTAATAAAAAAATTCTTTTTAAATACTATTAAAATTGAAATTAGGGTGCTGGAATTGTCCGGACAAAGCATATGATTTATTGAAAAACAAGAAAACGTTGGGTTAAAATTGTTAATTAGGCTTTGCTGCTTTGTAAAATCAATTGGTTGGTGTAGATGGTTGTTAGGCTTAAAACCCATTTGAACTGCCATTCTATCAACAACTGCAATTCTCTTTTGCTCTCTCCACCTTCAAACCAACTGTCAAGTCTCAACCAACCAACCGGCAATTCTTACTTATCAAATCAATTTCATGCAACCCAAATTGCCCTTTTAAACAGTTTATTTGAATTAAGAGTACGGGGAAAAGGTAATTTTGACTTTTTCTTCCCAAAAAAAAGAAGAAAAAGACGAAGGCAATTTAAGGTAATTTAACTTCAACTCCCACACATGTACAGGTCTAGAGCTTCCTATTTATGACTGAATGCCCTAGATCTTCGGAGGCATGAGTTATAAAGAATGATGAAAGTAAGAAATCGAGAGAGCGAGAGAGAGAGATGAAAATGGAGACCTCTTTGTAACGTTTCTTGCTCAAATGAGTATTCCAACCACAGTTGTTTCCTTATAGTACTATCTGCTTGTCTTATGGTTGCTGGTGCTGCTGTTCTTTGAGATGCTCATTTGAGCAAGCAATGTTAAAATAGGAGGTTCTGTACCCATAATTGCTTGCTCCTTCTCTCTCACAACCCTAAATCTTTGTCGGAGCAGTTCTTGTATTCTATTTTCTTTCTTTCTTGCTCAAACATGGCAAGATTCCGGGTATGTTCTTTTACTATTTTCTTTTTGTATAATTTTAAAGGCTTCAATCTAGCTTGATGTACCCACTTTAATATTGACTTTCTTGTTTACAGGCATACACATCTAAGACATACTGGTCATGGAATTATTTGCAAAAGCCTTTAAATAACTTTTTTTTTTTTTTGGTAGAAAAGGAATGTTAAAACTCAGGAAAGAAAAAAATTAGAGCAGAACAGGCAAAGTTATATCCACACCACTTGAATCATGATCCAACCGGAAAAAAGACCGGCAGGGGGAAGTTGCAGCCTGTGTGATCCTAGCACGAGACTTGCAGCTTTCGACGGACATGTTAGTGATATTTATTATTTTTTTCTATTTTGGTATAATCAGGAATTATAATCCTTTTCGAACTGTAGAGGGCGCCCTCCTAGTAAACGACGCTTCTGGGAGACGCAACTTGTGTATCTTTAGAAATTTCTGAGCGCCCTCCATCGGTTTTGGGTTGTTGGGGTGAATTACCCGGTGATAGTTTAGAAATTTATTTTTAGAGTAATTATTAACTTGAATTGCAGACGTGTGCGACAATAATATAACGGAAGTGTAGTACATTGTAGGGACCCACAAGCAAGTCAGTAAGTACGCGAATAGATGGGAAGGGAATTACATGGCAAGGTTAATTATGTAGTTTCAAGGATCCTATTCCGAATGCAAGAGAAGGGTTTGAACGAGGAGGGTTCATTGACCTTTAGCCACAATTCCTGCATCCAAGAGATTCTTGGGTTAGCCTTCAAGCTTCTCTGCTTCAGTCTATAATTTGGTTGCTTCAACCGGTCGGGTACCCATTTAGATGCATTATCAGAATCTAAATTAAATTATTATAAATTAAGAATTCAGATCTATCCAACTACAATTACAATTATCTGTTTAAATACTCGAACTTGATTAAATACTCATTTAACATTAAAATTATTGTTGCTTTTAACTCATAGTGAATGGCATTCTCAAATTAGTTTATGCCCATTAAAATTAAGTATGTGATTGTTAAGGATTTTAACGAGAGAATAGTTGATGGAAGTCTCAATCAAGTTGATGAGTTATATTTATAGAATTTTTTTATAAGCTTGTGGTGATTGATATTTATATTATACTTAGAGTTTAAAATTAATTACTAACAAAATTCTCTTTTAAATTAGTTTCTTTTATTATTTATTTGTAGTTATTTAAAAATAATAAATTTCTACTATTATTTTAAAGAAATTAGTTATTATTTTTATTTATATAACACATTTATCCTTAATGGTCATTTACATTTTAATAGAAATCATTGTCAAAATTTTATTAAACACAAATATTTATCAGTTAATAGCTATAAACTAATAACTATCAACTATTAACAGAAACATTTATTATGTGTTAGGAACGACCACGGTAAATTGAAATTGAACCTGTCAAAATCGATACTAAACCATAGTCAACAGTTTTGAATCTAAATAAAAATCGGCAATTTTAATTTAAAATTGATGATTTTAGTTTGAAATTGTGAAAAACATACTGTTAAAGAAACTTCTGACTTATTTTTTTCGTTTTGTTATAATTTGTTAAAGCAACTTTTAAGAATTTTTATCAAATTGGTTTAATTTTTTTTAATAGTAATATTTATTATTATTATTATTATTATTATTTAATCAAGCTATAAAACTAAAAAAGTATTTTAAAAATTTAAAATATATTATTTAATTTTGATTCAAAGCCGCAATAAAAAATCAAAACTAATGATCTTAAAACCGTCTTAAAAACCGCTTAAAAGCAATTCGTTTCCAGTTCTACCCTTTTTATAATAAAAATCGATGGTTTAAAAATCGAATTTGGAGTTTCGGAACTATGATCATGCCCACTAAAAGTTATGAGGATACTCTCTTATATTGACTTGTGCATTCAAGAATAACTTTCAACCACAATGACGTTTTTTTTTATTTTTTGAGTATTGAGGAAAAAATTTAAACCTGAATTCATTATCAGGTCATATATACATTTATCACAAAACTATGTTTTGATGTGTAAAATCACAGTGAATTTCGATACTTATCATTGTTAACACACTCTAATTGGAATTAAATCACTTCACATTTGAAATTGAGTGAAATTAAAATAACAAATTGAAATTAAATTAAGTCACACTTTAAATTACATTATATATCATGGAATTAAATTAAACTGACTATGAAAGTGAAATTAAAACACTTCTAAATTAAATTCAATCATACTTGATTATACTTTGGAATTGAATGAAATTAAGATAAATCACATTTGATTCAATTTTCAATTTTAATAAATCACATTTAGAAATATTTATAACACTAAATGCATAGATTTAACATTCAAATATGATTTAATTTACTTTAGATTTCGATGTAACACAAATTATGATGCATACTTAATAATATATAAAGATCTCACAAATACTACTTAAACCAAGCACGTGATACCAACAGAAACGCCTTTTGATGGAATGACTTGGAGAGTTGGAAGATCTCTAGAGTTAAGCATGCTCACTTAGTGGAAATCTGAAAATGGTTGACCACTTGGGAAGTTTTCATTTCACCTACGGAATAAAACTGTGTGGATTTTTCCGATCCAGAATAGAATGGTTCTGGTTTAATCCAAAACAATAAGAAAGTTAAAACTAGAAACTAAAATAAGAAAAGTGTTCAACTAAAACACATGAAACAAGATATAAAAACGAATAAAACAAATAACAAAATATATATGAATGACTAGAGGAAAAAAAAGGACATGATTTAAACGAATTAATAAAACGAAGATAGAGGAGGAACATAATCTCAAAACAAGAGGAAAAAATCCCTGAATATCTAATCCCTAATAGCTATTAGAAGAGTAACCTTAACCCTCAAAAGGATAGAGCTAAATAATTATATATATATATATATAATCCTAAAATAAAAATATGTGAGTTGACACTCTATTTTTTTAGTATTTTATTTTAGGAATTTTTTGTCACTGTCCAAAATCTTGGGTCAGACCGCACTACGACCTAGGTAAATTTAAGGCACTGAAGCCTACAGTAAGCCTAATCTATGAAAAATCCTCTATTATCATTTGACTTTAGAAACAGTAAGCTTATATTATGACATTATTCAATAATCAGTCAGTAACAATCTTGTCCCAGTTTCATATCACATTTAAGCCATAGCTTGGGCTTGACTCATTTAATAAAAATACATTTTATGCTAAATTTATCAGTCACAATATGGTCAAATTATTTTTGTCATAATTTCTCCAAATTTCAGAAAATACTCTACGGATTTTTTATCAGTACACTATTATTTTTACATAACCGAGTATAAATTTATCATCATAACTACGAAACTAAATAAAAATACGCAAAACATTTCAAATATAACATATAGTCAATACTAATATTTTTTTTAAAGCTGAAAATAATCACTGAATCTCTGCAAAAAAAGAAGGAAAGTCTTTAGAATATGCAATATTTCTATTTTCTAAAAAAGTTTATGAAAGAGGCGGGTGAGTTTTGAAAAACTCAGTGAACAGTAATAAATAATGCAAACCCACACATTTAAGCTTGCTATCACAATATATGAAATTGACACACTTTCCACAAGCACGTGTCACAACATTAGTACCTTCAAATATATCATATTCAGACACTCAGAACATGTGAAAATTGATCAGTGATGTCATAAATTCATCCACTAGCCATTGGCCTAACTTTCTCATTCTCATATATATATATATATAGCCAATCCTCCTTACCTGGCTAATGGTTTCATAGTGACACACGTTATTCCAGTTTCCACCGAATACAAATACATCATTTTCACATCACAATTAATCCAACAATTTAATAAATACAGTTCATTATATGCATTATGTGAATGTAATTAGAGACTGTATTTATATAATATTATAAGATTGAAATATTATATTTGTAAGATGGATAATATTAATAATATAATAATAATAACATTTAGAAATGCATACTAATAATATAAGAGGTATGATATGTGTATATTATGCATGTATGCATATGATGATATGCACAATTTATTATTACTCATAGTGATAGCAGAATAATTCAAGTATATTTTGGGTTCTGATTTAAAGGAGTAGTAAAGGAACTCGACCGATCTAGAAGATAAATATAATAAGAAAAAATAATATCAGACAAATGATTTTCCTTCATTATGAATTGAAAGAATTAATTTAATAGACCTATCTGCTTATTTTCATCTATCTGTTTAAATTTCAACTCTTATTAAAGCACAATTTTCACAAAAATATAAATGCCCATTTATTTTCAATATAACTTAGCTTCCTAAAATAATAACCCAGTATATTAAACAACTACTCCTTCAATTATTTATTTTATTTTACCTTATTTGATTCTTAATAACCACAAAAATATATTCTTATATTTAATAAGTTAATTCCTTAATTCTAATATCCTCAAAAAAAACATTCATACTCCTAATTGTAAATTAACACCAATAATAATAATTTTCTTAATAACATAATTTATTCTTATTTATTGTCCAATTTCAATATTTTAATTCAGAGCAAAATACACCAATAATTTCATCATTTAATTCACCACAAGTATTTAATCAATTCCATCAAAAATTCATTTTATATTTTCCTTAGAATAATTACCATCAAATTCCTTAAATTTATTTAATAACCTCAATTATTTTGAATTAATCAAATCCTATGATTTGTCTTTAACCCCAATTTAATTTAATTCCACCAAAATATTCACTATAGTTCATTTTCAATTTAATCAAACCTTATTAATCCATTCAACTCCAAAATAATCATAATTAGCCTAAATTCATTAATTCTTGTCTTTATAAATTAAATCATATTCAATAATCTTATTTGACGATAATTCCTAACCTTTTAACCATTAATTAATTTCTATGAAATACACCAATATATATGTCGAAGCCGGTCAACAAGTCACCTTCACTCTCCTACCAATTACTGATCCCTAAGTAGTAGCAACCCTCACCCAAGCTTATTCTCAATTCACTATGATGTTGAAAGGCCTTTTAGAGAACTCAACACACAATGGTGATCCCACTCCACCTTCTAAGCCTACAAATGTTCCTCATGAAAAAGGAAAAATTCCCCCACCTTCTCCTAGACACCCAACCCACTTTGTGTTTGATCAATACCAGGAGGTAGAGTCAAAACCGATCAACCCCTGAAATCAAGAGACTAGTCAGACTCAAGTGTTGGATGAGATAAATCTCATAGATGTAGTAAAATAGCTGGTCCGGGAGTGTAAGGAATTAAAAGAGAATGGAGATTATGGTCTCCATCAAGATTCGCCACTATCCCCTAATATCCTAGCTGCAGCTTTCCCCCCAAAATTCAAGTTCCCTTCCTTCCAATCTTATGATGGTTATTCTGATCCAAGAAGTCACTTAGCAAGCTTCCGAACCATCATGTATTTGCAAACCAACTCAGAAGACTTAATGTGTAAGGTGTTCCCAATCACCCTTAAGGATGCTGCCCAAAAGTGGTACCAAACACTTAAAAACAGGATCCATCCAATCTTTTTCACAGCTAGCCATGGCATTCTGAGCTTGCTTCATAACCTTTGTCCCATCTAAGAAAATCTCATCCGATCTAGTAAACTTGAAAAGAGAGGAAGGAGAAACTTTATGATAGTATATGTCCAGGTTTCGAAAAATGGCAATGCAGTTGGAGAATGTGAATGATTAAGTTGCTATCAGTGCAATGGCTAAAAACTGCAAGTATAATAAATTGTTCGAAAGCTTGAGCATTGATCCCCCTTCAACTTTCGCTGAGCTCATGGCGAGAGCTCATAAGTATACTAAACTGGATGAGGCTTATGAGATCCAATACTATAAATCAGCCAAGGAAAAAAGCTACAGACCTAGAAGACATTCGCCCCTAGGCAAAAGATGATTGCTCCGAAGAAGATTGCCCATCTGACCTTGACACACTAGCTACCACGTCCGAACTCCATATACCAAGAATAATGAGCTTGCACGAGATACAGAGTTCACCCCGGTGAACAAACCTCGTTCTGAGATCTTATCATGGATTAGAGAGCAAGGCGATCGGATCTAATTTTTTTATCTTAAAAAGATGAGGGAAGATTCTACAAGCCATAGGGATAAGAGCAAATATTGCGAGTTCCATAAGGACATGGGCCATGAGATTGATGCTTATTGGTAGTTAAAAAAGGAGATAGAGTGCCTTGTGCAGAAAGGCAAGCTAAAGCAGTTTGTAGGAGAAAACAAGCGAGAAGGAGGATAGTCCAGCAAATCGAATAGAGGTGATCGCACTTAAGGAACCATTCACACTATAGTTGGTGGTTCCACTGGTGGCGATAGTAATTCAGCAAGGAAGCAGAGAGCCAGAGAGATATACTCTATCCTCCATCAACAAAAGCCTAACCCAAGACCACCAATATCATTTTCTAAGATCGACAGCGAACATGTTCGTATGCCACATAATGATGCCTAAATAATCAAAAGGATCTTAGAGAACTTCTTAGTGAAAAGAATTTTGATAGATGAGGGTAGTGCAGTCAATATGATAACTATGGATGTATTCAAGCCCCTCAAATTAGACCAAACAAAGCTCAAGCCAGTCTGAACTCCACTTGTTAGGTTAGCAGGTAAACTAGTGCAGGTGTTAGGAGCAGTGGATACAAAAAAGAGCTCGACGTTAAGAAATTATCAAGGAGGTTGAAATTGGAATTCATGGTGGCGGACATCGAATTCTCATATAATGCCATATTAGGAAAGATAGCCTTATATGAGCTAGAAGCAGCAACGTGCATCAGATACTTAACCATGAAATGCTATTCAGATGAAGGTGAAGTAGTGGCGGTGAAGGGTGACCAAAAGGCAGCAAGAGAAGCATATGTAGTAGCTCTAAAGGGTCTAACACTCACTCTGCCAATCATGTGGATGCCAGAGGAAGAACTAACTATTCAATCCGTAGAATATCCTCCCTTTGATATCCCTAGACACAAAGAAGACCCAGGGCCTAAACCAATCAGCGAGCCTATTAAATGGGAAGTAGAGAAGGGGAAATACATAACACTAGGAGCTGATCTGCTGAACAAGGTGCAAAATAACATGAAAGAAGTCTTGAAGGGTCATGTTGACAGTTTTGCCTGGACTGCAAAGGATATTGTAGGCATATACCCTAATTTTGTATCCCATAAACTCAGTATAGACCCAAGTTCTAAACCAATCAAGCAGAAGAAATGAAATCACGGCTCCAAATAGACTATAGCTATAGAGGTGGACAAGCTTTTAAAGGCGGGCTTTACAATGGAGGTGAACTACCTAGAGTGGCTGGCAAACATTATCCTGGTCCCAAAACCCAATGGAAAGTGGAGGCTATATATTGATTTCATCGATCTAAACAAAGCTTGTCCAAAAGACCATTACCCTTTACCTAATATTGATTAATTGGTTTATTCAACAGCCGGATACGAGATGTACAATTTTGTAGATGTAGTAGCAGGACATCATTGTCACAGACCGAGGAATTTACTATTATCAGGTCATACCTTTTGGATTAAAGAATGTCGGGGCAACATATTAGAGGCTTGTTAACAACATGTTTAAGGATAAAATTGGGTAAACCATAGAAGTGTATGTCGACGACATGATAATAAAGAGTATCCGAACTGCCGATCATCCTAGAGATCTGCAAAAAGCATTTCAGATCCTGAACCAGTTCAACATGAAGCTCAATCCAAAAAAGTGCATATTCAGACTACAGGCAGGAAAGTTCTTAGGCTTTATGATATCTCATAGAGGAATAGAGGCAAACCCCAAGAAAACAAGGTAATCTTGGACATGCGGCCACCCGCCAACATCCATGAAGTGCAACAGTTGAATGACCGAATAACAACTTTAGGCAGGTTCATCTCCTACTCAGCCAAAAGATGCATGCCCTTTTAGAAAATGTTGAAACAGTTGAGAGGTTTTAAATGGGACGATCAATGCCAGCTCGCCTTCGAACAAATTAACGATTTCCTATCCTTTGCCCCCCTATTAAGCAGACCCAAGAAGGATGAACCTCTATACCTATATCTTACGACTATTGAAAACTCCATCACTTCTATTTTACTTAAGGAAGAAGATGGCGAGCAGTATCCTATGTACTACGTGAGTAAGGCCCTCAAAGCAGCCAAACTGCGATATCCGTGTGTTGAGAAGCTGACGTTCGTCGTCCTTACATCGGCGAATCATTTGCATCATTACTTCCAATCTCACAACATAGTTGTCTACACAAATCATCCATTGAAAAAGGTATTGCATCTAGCTGAAACTTCTGAAAGATTGGTCGAATGGTCAATCAGGTTGGGGGAATTTGATATCAAATATGAACCTCGAACTGCATTGAAGGCACAAGTTCTGGCTAACTTTATGGTTGAATTTTCTAGAGGTGAAGCTTCATACAGATGGGGCTTTAGGAAACTTGGGAGCAACAGTGGAGGTCATCCTACAGGGATCAAGGAAGATAAGGGTGTAGTATGTCGTTCGCCTAAACTTCCCTACAATGAATAACGGGGCGAAGTATGAAAGTTTGATAGTAGGGCTTATGTTAGCACTTGAGGTATGACTTCCCATCCTTCATATCTTCTTAGACTCACAGCTTGTTGTAAGTCAAATCACAGGCACATTAACAACTAAGGAACCGAACCTACCCAAATGTCATTCCTTAGCCATATCTCTCCTAAACAAGCTGAAGGAAGAAGGGTGTGCTTGGAAGTTGATCTAGATAGAAAAGGAAAATAACAAAGAGGTAGACTCCATAGCCAAAGTTGCCTCAGGAGGAGAAGCATTGTTAGAAGGACTTGTAGTCGAACAACAAGATTTCACAAGCTCTGAGAAATAAGAAATCTTAGTCACCCAAAATAAAGGCAATTGAATGAACCTAATCATAGACTTTTTGCAAAACAACGTTCGGCTAGCAGACAAACATGAAGCCATTAAACTTTGTAGAAAAGCGGCGAACTATACACTGGACATTAGGGAATTTTACAGAAGGTCGAAGTCACACCCTTGGGCAAGATGTGTAATCGAAGAAGATGGTAACTACATTATAAGGGAAATACACAAAGGAGCTGGTGGAGCACATGAAGGCTTGCATGCAAGCTTAAGAAGATCTTATTGTCGGGATACTATTGGCCCACCATGAAAAGGGACCTTCGCTATTATGTTCGCCACTAAAAGACATGTCAGAAGTTTAATAGGGTACCTAGACAACCCTCGGCAAAGTTACAGTCATTAGCCTCATCTTGGCCTTTCGCCCAATGGGGAATAGACATCTTGGGACCTTTCCTAATGATAATAGCTCAGAGGAAGTTTGTAGTGGTCGCGATTGATCACTTCTCTAAATGGGTAGAAGCAGAAGCTCTTAGCACCATTACACCAGCCCGGATCATTAGCTTCTTCAGAAATAATGTGATATTCAAGTATGGCATGCCTCATAAAATAGTCATTGATAATGGAAAGCAGTTCGACTCAAGATTCTTCAAATCCTTTTGTGAAGAGTGGCACATCAACTTGCACTTCACATCAGTAGCTCATTCACAAACCAATGGCCTTACCGAAGTTACAAACAGAACCATCTTACAAGGACTAAAGAAAAGACTGAATGGAGAAAAACCAACTGGACAAATGAGTTGAATAGTGTACTGAGGGCCTAAATAACAACACCTAGACAAGCAATAGGGCAAACACTATTCTCTTTGGTATATGGAACAAAAACTGTGATACCAGTGGAAATAGGCCTACCTAATAGAAGGACGAAAGAATATGAGGAGCTCGAGAGCAATGAAAGTTTAAAGGTTAGATTAGACTTAGTAGAGGAGCTTAGAGAAGATGCCACAACCCGAGCCGAAGCATACAAATAGAGGGTAAGAAGGTTATTCAATAGGAAGGTCAAGAAGAAGCAGTTCGAAGAAGGTTACATGGTTTGGTGAAAGGAAGAAATTACTAAGGGCTCAACAGGAGTTGGAAAGCTGGGATAAAATTGGGAAGGTCCTTATGAAGTATCAAAGCAAATAGGTTCAAGCACCTATAAGTTAAGGAAGATAGAAGGAAGTGTACTGCCCAAAACTTGGAATGCTGAAAACTTAAAAAGTGCATATTGTATCTTCTCTTCATTTTATGATGTGTAAAAATTATCTTATTTAAAGTAATAATATGATAAGAGCTCAGATTTTTTCACCTGATATATCATGCCCTCTAAAAATAAAAGGACGGGATATATAAGGTTTTTCCTGAAGGATCTTACTTAAAATTATTTCTCCATGTGCAGCTAAAAGTTCGCTAAAGGCCTAAGCGGCCCAGTTTTCTCCGTCCAATAGAACACGTTCGCTAGAGGGTTAAGCAGCCCATTTTTCTCTGTTCAATAGGACATGTTTTCCAGAGGGCTAAGCAGCCCAATTTTCTCCGTCCAATGGGACAAGTTTGTCAAAGGCCTAAGTCGCCTAGTTTTCTCTGTCCAATGGGACACATTCACTAAAGGCCTAAGCAACCCAATTTTCTCCGTCCAATGGGACACGTTTGCCAGAGGCCTAAGCGGACCAATTTTTTTCATCTAATGGAACAGTTCGCCAAAGGCCTAAGTGACCCAGTTTTCTCCATCCAATCAGACAGTTCGCCAAATTCATCTCACTCTATGGAAGCATCTCAATGGCAAACTGAACAAACTAGCCTGATCTAGTGAGTCTATATGTTGAGGTACACAACCTTTGTTATTCAAACTTAACTAGCACAGTTCATAAGTTATTATTCGTCAAGTTATTAAGGCAAAAACTCCTTAGGCGTGTATTGTAAATCGCAAGCATGAATGAATCATTAGTTGTTGAGTCACTATTTACTAAATGTACTTAGACCGCCTATTATGAATAAGTTATTAACTTGTTAAGTCAATACCTAATAAACATATTTAGATCGCCCAACATTCTAAATAAAATGACATGTTTGGATAATAAAACCAATGAATAAAAAAAGCTAAGTAAATAAAGGAGACTGTAAATTAAACAATCTAATTTCATTAAGTGAGAAGAAATATTTGCATCCATGAGTACAAAAAAATTCCTACAATAAGTTAAGAATTAAAACACTATATAAATATTTAGTCACCCTGTTTTGGTGGAGCAAGTGAGCTAGCTCCAGAAGAACTAAGGCGATCTCCAATCACCATCCTCATCCCCTTCCTCTTCGACATCTTCTAGGTAAACTTCATTCACCCAATCCCAATCTACATCTGGCTATCTCTCCCGCAACCTATTCAAAATATTTGACCTAAGGTTTAAGCAAGCCTTCGCCAAGTCTTCTTCTTGGGAAGCCTCGTTTTCCTTAAGGACACAAACCTCATCCTTCAAGGCTTGTAGCTCCCGCAAATTTTTTTCTAGCTCACCTATCATTGCCTCCATCTCTTTGTTTTTACTAACAAGAGACCAGTCCTCTTCCTTTAAAACATTCAACTCAACATTCTGAGCTGCAGTCTCAGCCTTATGGCGATCCTGTTGATCTTGCATAGATTTTGCAACATCCTTTAAGGTGATCTCCATTTTGTTTTTTTTTTTTACTTCCAGCTCGGTAACACCAGACTTCAACCTAGATAGGCAAGCACACTAAAGGTTGTTGGCATTTATGGCTTGAAATAAGCATTAGTTTGGAAAATCAATCATCGCTTGGTCATCCATATGTTCAAAATACCGAGCGTCGGCTGGAAATATACAAGCATGAGCCAACTCTCTACTAGGGCCATCATCTTGAATGCTACAGTCTGCTCCATATCTATTGATGAAATAGGATCAAAGATCGATAGCCTACTATGAGGAGGAGGAGGAGGAGGAGCTGAACTTGGATTTTGATGAGAAGTAGAGGCGGGGGCCTCCCTTGCCCTTTTCCTAGGCAGTTCAGCTAGAGGAGTAGGAATAGTAGCTTCGGCAGCTGGCTCGATTGTTGGTTTAGTAGGCACTGCCACTACAGCAGGTTTGTAACACCCACCGGCCAATCTCGAAAAACCAGACGACGGATGCCACAATCGGTGCCAGAGCACCGTCTTATGCCACTTATTAAAGCTAGATCACAAATTAGGAGTGGTTAAATTTCCATAAGGAGGCAAGTAATTTACATTTTGTTGTGTTTTGTTTTTTTTATATATATAGAAATAATGTTAAAGAAATTCCTACGAAAATTTCGCAAGAGTTTCCACTAAAAATTAACTTGCCACACAAAGAAAATATACACACTTCCAATTTTCTCCAAACCCCCAAAACTCCAATTCAACACA
>CANUEP010053380.1:0-50599 GCA_947857235.1 Jatropha podagrica | reverse complement strand
AAAAACTCAAAATAACTAACTAACTTAGTGAGAGGCAGGGGGTTGCACGGTCTAAGGCGTGCCACCTTGCACGGGCGTGCTATCCAATTTAGGTTCCCACTCAACATGTGCTTCTATTAATGTAAGAAACTTAGGTGTTTCTTCAAGTTCTTTAAAGAACTTGTTGAAAGCAAGGTCATGGAGCTCTTGTGTGACTTGTTCTTGAATGTGTAAGGACATGGTTGCTCCATACCTCTTTGCACGGCTCCTTGTAATTGGTCCATTAGGAAGTGCTAATTGATTGCCTTTGTTGTGGTCCTTGTTCCCTTGAGCTCCATAAGTGGTTGGTGATAGTAGATCCGTATCATCCTTTATGAATCTGGGTTCCAAAAGTTTATCCACCTCTACTACTATAGCTTACTGTCTCTCTAGCCCATGATTTTGCTTCTTTTGCTTTATTGGTTTGAAGCTTGGGTCAATGCTGAGCCTATGGGATATGATGTTAGGGTTAATACAAATAATGTCCCCCATAATCCAGGCAAAACTGTCAGCGTTGGTTTTAATACTGCCTTAATATTATCTTGCAATTCCTTTAAAAAATTGACTCCCCAGTGTTAGCTTCTTCCTTGGCTCTACTTTCCATATGACTAGCTCACCTACCAGGGTTGGACTAGAGTCCCCATTGTATCTATGGATGTTAAAGGGTCGGTGCTCAACTTGTTCTGTGGGTAACTGGTCTTGTGGCATCTACATGATTGGTAGAGCAAGGGGCAACCCCTTCAAGGCTATCATATATGCTTCCCAAGCTACCTTTCGGTCTCCCTTAACAGTAATGACTTTGTCATCATTGGAGTAAAACTTCATGTGGAAGTATTTGATACATGTAGCTACTTCTAGCTCATACAAGACTGGTCTGCCTAAAATGGCATTGTATGGAAAGTGAATATCTGCCACTATAAATTCTAACTTAAGTTTCCTTGATGAGACCTCAGTTCCTAATTCCAAGGCTATGTCTATGGATCCAGACACTTATACGGGTTTTCTTGCCAAGCCAACTAAGGGAGTTCGGACAGGTTTAAGTTTCGCATGGTCTAGCTTTAAAGCCTTGAAGACTTCCATGGTTAACAAGTTAATCGCACTGCCTTTGTCAACTAGTATTCTTTTCACTAAGAAATTCTCAAGGATCCCTTCAATTACCAAGGCATCATTGTGAGGAGTGTGTACAAGCTCGCTATCGACTTTAAAGAATGATATGGGTGGTCTAATGCTTAGTTTTTGTTGAGATATAATAGAGTAGATCTTATGTGCCCTTTGCTTCCTAGCGGAGTTACTGTCACCCACTGAGGAACCACAAAAAATGGTGTGGATGGTGCCTAAGGTGTAACATTCCTTTAACTGCTTATCTCTTTGCTCAATATCATCTGGGGTTCTCCTGACAAACTCTTTCAATTTGCCCCTTTACACTAGGCATTCCAATTCTCTTCTCAAATGCCAACAAGTCTCAGTCTCATAGCCTACATCTCTGTGGAACTCACAGTACTTGCTCTAGTCTCGATAACTTGAGGTGCCCTCTTTCATTTTTTTGGGATAGTAGAGCTGAATCTGGTCGCCCTGTTCTCATACCCAGGATAATATCTCTGAGTGTGAACTATTAAGAGGAGTGAATTCTCGTTCTTGTTGTGATCTTCCGTCCTTCGAGTATGGGGTTCGGACAGAGTAATTAGTTCACGAGAATCACATGAGTGATCTTCTCTGAGGTGACCTTCTCCTGACTAAAGATGAATATTTTTTACCCTTATGCCTTTCTTCTTTGGATGACCTATGTTGTTGGGCTTCTAGTCTAGTGAATTTATGTGCTCGTGCCATAAGTTCGGTGAAGGTTAGGGGGGGTCTATGCTTAGGCTTTCAAATAGCCTGTTGTATCAACAGTTCTTTGCCATGGTGCTGATGGCCACCTCATCGTTCAAGTTTTCTACCTATATCGCAATTCTTTAGAATTTGGAGACATATTACCTTAAAGTCTCCCCTTCCTCTCTTTTTAAGTCTACCAAGTCAAAGGATGTTTTTTTGGACAATATGCACATTATAAAATGAGCTTGAAATGTTGAGGCCAATTAGAAGAAAGAATGGATAGATCCTATCTTGAGTGTCTGATACCAATCTTGGGCAGCCCCTTTTAGAGTGATTAGGAAGACCTTACACATTAAGTCTTTCGAATTGGTTTAAAGGTACATCATGGTTCGAAACGTTGCTAGGTGACTTCAGGGGTGGGTTGATCCATCATAGGATTGGAAAGTTGGAAGTTTAAACTTCGGTGAGAAGGTTGCCACTAAGATATTAGCTGATGATGGTGAATCTTATTAGAGACAGTAATATCTTAGTTTCTCCCCCTCTTTCTGCATTCTCGAACTAGCTCTTTTACAACACTCCGGAGATTGGCTTTGTTCAAGATCAACTGGGTGTGACTTAAATTTTGGCTATTAGGAATGGACATTCTGGGGTCTAGTTCTAATTTCGCCTCATGATATTGACCAAAAGTGTAGTGGCTCCAATGTTTGGGTGAAGGCAAAGGGGAGCTATATTCGAGAGCTGGGTAGCTCGTCGGCTTAGTAGGTAGCTTCGATTCATCACTAGGTCGAGGGTTCTCCAAAAGACATTTCAATACGGAGGTGAATTGTGAGTATGCTTTGGCTAATGTAGTTACAATTTATGGATCAGCAATTGATGGAATAATGAATGTGGGTTGTTGGGTGGCATCACCACTGATGTTGTCTTGGGCATCCAAGACAGGATGGCCGGTGGGATTAGTCATCGTAGAGATCGAAAAAAAGAAGATTGTGGGGACTTTAAGGTTCAAAGGCTTGTTCCACACTCACCGCACCAATTGTTGAGCTCTCAAGATTGAGGTGTAGTAAAACTGTGAAAAATCATACATCTTTGGAGTAAATTTGGGATATATATACTGGATCCTAGGATAATCATAGTAGGATAAGGATTACAAATCTTGTATTATCTATTAGTTAGAGTTTATTTAGGAGTTTAGTATTATTTTATTATTTGTATGTTAACTCAAGTGAAAATTTTGGAACATCCATATCATCTTCAAAAGAAACTCTATACATAATATTAGAAATATATGAAGTAAAATTGTATATAAACTTTAACATAATAAAATAAGACATATAACATTATTTATATTATATGATAAAAGGGAAAAGTAAATAGTAAAAAGTAAAAATTTAATAAATTACTTGACAATACTAACATAAAGCTAAATACACATAAAAATATTTAAATAATTAATTAGCAATTTTATCACCAATCAAATAATCAATCTTGCCCTTAGAGTGTTCAAAAAAATCCGCCACATCCAGATGTATTATATCAATCTCATCATCAGCAGCATTTGAAACAAAATTTATTTTTGCATTTTTGTCTTTCTTTTTCAATAATGCATGATAAATATCAACTAAATGTTTTGATGTACGATAGATATGAGACCAGTGCCCATTTGCACCACGTTGAAAGTATAAGTCCTCTAAATTTTTGAATGATATTATTTCTTATTTCTCATCTTTCTTTTTCCACTTCTGGTGATGAGAATTTGATGAAGTATGAGTACAATAATTATGATTGTAATATATATTTCTTTCTTGATCACGACTACGGTCATAACTTGGACCATGACCTTTTCCATATTTAGAGTAGTAAACAGAAACCTCATTCACTTCAGGAAATGGGCTAGAACCAGTCAATCGACTTTCATGATTTTTTTTATTAATAATTCATTATTTTGTTCAACCACAAGAAGACATGAAATCAATTCAGAATATTTTTGAAAGCATCTTTCTCAATTTGCTGCTACAAGAGCAAATTCAAGGCATGAAAAGAGGAGAACGTTTTCTCTAACATATCTTTATCAGTAATATTTTCTCCGCACAATTTTAACTAAGAAGTTATTATAAATAGAATAGAATTATATTCAATGATTGTTTTGAAATCTTGTAGCCTCAAGTACATCCAATCATACCTTGCTTTTGGAAGAACAATCATTTTTTTATAATCATACCTTTCTTTTAGATTATTCCACAAGATAAAAGGATCTTTAATGGTTAGATATTCAATTTTCAATCCTTCATTGAGGTGGTGGCAAAGAAAAATCATTGCTTTGGCGCAATCTTGTTTTGATGCTCGATTTTCATTTTTGATGTTGTCTCCAAGACCAATTACATCTAAGTGAATTTTAGCGTCCAATATCCATGACAGATAATTCTTGCCCAAAATGTCAAAGGCAACAAATTCAAGTTTGAGAGGTTTACCATAGAGAAGAAAGAAGTAAAATTTATTTTACCTTAAACTTTAATTCAAAATAGATGTCTAAGAAGGCAAAGTATCGTGCTGATAACGTGTTATCAAATATAAGAAATATAAAATATATATAAAAATATAAGACAGAAGAGAGAAGAGTAGAGAGAAATTGATTTTGTATTAGGATCTTAGTTACCCAATCCATAAAAATTAAGAGACTATTTATAGGATATAAAAAATCATCTTTAAAAAATATAACCTTCCACTAAATGATATAACTTTTTATCTCAAATGATATAATACTACTTTATTTCAAAATATATAACTTTTGGATAAATAAATAATATTTTAATAAATTTATGGACATCCATTACATTATATAGTATTTATAATAATTATAAATAAATTTTTTTTCAAAAACAAATGGAAGCTTCATTTGATGTACATTTTTTATTACTTCAAACATAAAAATTGGAGATGAAATATTTAAAAATATAAAAATATATTTATTATATTGTTTCTAATTGTAATTTATTTTACGAGATTATTTGGATTGATGAACTTTGAGTAGTGGAATTTAAACATCTCATGTACTTATCAGATTTTTTTATTTAATTAAAAAAAGACTATAATAAACTAATATTTTTCAGGTAATATCCTTTATGTTTAATGATAAAATTTTAATTGTTTAACTTTATTTTAAAATATAAAGAATCATGCAAATTAGATAGTGATTTACACAATTTACTTTACAAATTAACAAAATAAATTATATTCTGAAAAAATAATATACTACAACAAATTTTATATGAAAGCATCTATTAAAAAAATAAAAAAATACATCGTGTGTATTACTCTTTTGCACCAAAATTAGAAGGAAAAATAATTAATTTGTCCATGAGATTTGACCAAATAAACTAAGTCATTTTTACAATTTTTACAGTTTGGCAATATTAATTAATGATCCCCAAGGTTTATTTTCGTCAAATAACTTTATCCTTTCATCCATTTTTCGTCAAATAACTTTATCCTTTCATCCATTTTCTCAAAATTTTTCCATTAAAACCTTTAAAAAGATTAAAATATCCTGATACATGAGAAAGAAAAATAATTAATTCATCCATGAGATTTGATAAAAGTAATTAAGTCATCCCTACAGATTAGTAATATTAATTAATAATCCTTGATGTTTACCTCCACCAAATCATTTAATTATTCTGTTAATTTTTTCTTAATTTTTCTGTTAAAATATTAAAAAAAAGACTAAAATATCATTACACTTAAAAAGAAAAAGACTAAGCTAGCCTATGTTATTTGCTTTACAACGAAAAAACAGTTAAGTTTAACAAATTTACAATTGTACTTATGTAGAAATGGTGATTTTTTATTTATTATTTTTTAAAATATTCTTATTATTCCTATGATATTATTTTCATTTCATCAGTTGTACTTTGTAATGGAATATTTAACTTATTCTCTTGAATATTAATACCTAAAATTAAATGCATATTATTTTTATTGAAATTAACTTAATATATATTTTTTTTTTCGTCTTTTTATAAGTGGCTCAAGAAAGTGAAGTAACGTATTATATTATTTTCTTTTTTTAGTGAATATCAAATAATTTACATATACATTGACTCTTTGTTTTCCGAAAATTCTTACCTAAGTTAATTTAGTATTTTTCTTCTTAAATGTCAGCTATTTTAGTCTTTTTTTTTTTTTAAGTTTCAAAGGAAAAACTTTAAAAAAATGATAGAATGACCAAATGGTTTAACAGAAGTAAATTTCAGAATCATCAATTAATATTATTAAACTGCATAAATAACTTAGTTAATTTGGTTGAATTTCATAGATGAATTAATTATTTTTTATTCTTAAAATATCAAGGTATTTTAGTGTTTTTAAAAAAGTATTAACAGAAAAATCTAGAGAAAATGAATTAAAGGACAAAGTAATTTGAGGGAAGTAAATCTTGGGGCTATTAATTAATATTGCTAAATTGTAGGGATGACTTAGTTAATTTGGTCAAATTTCACAGATGAGTTAACTATTTTTTCAAATTAAAAAGTATAAATAATCAATAATTGATATTGTAAAAAGAAAAAGAAAAAGAAAAAGAAAAAGAAAACAACAGAAAAGGAAAGAAAGAGAAATCAAAGAAAGTGAACTCACTCTGTCCCTCCGATATCTTTCCTCCTTCTAACCAGTTTTTCGGCCACCAAACAGGGAGCTTAGCAAAGACAGTAATAACCATTAGCCAGTAAGTATTATCAGTATGCAAATATCAAATTAACTGAAAAAGAAAATTAAGAAAATTAAAATTATTCTGTTAGGCATATATCCTTTTTTTTTTTTTTTTTCTTTTCCCCTTCCTCTCCGTCTCTAACTTTTTTTATTTTTCTATTTTTTCCCTTTTCTTTTTTGACAAAATCTTATTATATTCTCTTTTCTCTCTCAGTTTTACTTCTCTCTCACTCAGCCATACACTGGCTTACCTCCATTTTTATACCTTTTTTATTACTATTATAATATAATTCTCTCTCTCCTTCTACTTGCATAGTTAAAACGCTTTCTCTGTCTTCTCTGTACTTGACAACTGGAAATCAGATAGATCATACAGTTTTTTTTGCTGGATTTTCTTTCACTTTCTGGCTAACCAAACAATTACATTTTTTTCCAGCTCCAAAATCACTGGAACTTTACTTTGCTCTTGATTATTTGGTCAGTGTTCAGTTCAGGAGCTGTCTGTTGATTTTAGTTGGGTGTCAATTGGCTGCAATTGAACTAGTTGGACTTCAGTGATCTTTGTGGTGGTCACAAGTTTGCATTTGCTAGGGTTTGAAAAGGGTATTAAATGTGTTGATTGTGAATAGAAGGGTCTGATTTTCTTGAAAATGGTGAGTAGATTATTGTTTTTTTCGTGATGTCGCGGACGGAGAGAATGGCTGCGGATCTTAGTAGGACTGGGCCAGTTGAAAGGGACATCGAGCAGGTATTTTTTATTTTTTCTGCTTATGGGCTATGTAATTTTACATTTTAAGTTATTAAATGATTTTTATGCTACAATTAGCTAATTTAAGTATTTGGAAAATTTTTTGATTTTGATTGTTGTTGATAAGTTTTGAATCTTTTAAATTCTGCATATTGTTGGATGTATTTAAATGCTAATATAACTGTTGGAGGATATGTATGGGTAGCGTTCTTTTGGGCTGAAGTTAATTGATATTGTTAAATTTGGGGGTAAATTATCTATTTGATGGTTGATATGTTTGAAATATGAAATGCTTGTTGCAAATGAAATTCAGTT
The DNA here is from genome assembly GCA_947857235.1 of Jatropha podagrica. Lineage (NCBI taxonomy): Eukaryota > Viridiplantae > Streptophyta > Magnoliopsida > Malpighiales > Euphorbiaceae > Jatropha > Jatropha podagrica. The sequence goes on along the minus strand of CANUEP010053380.1, from coordinate 43,002 downwards.
ATATATGAAATATTTTCCTTTTGGGGGCTGTTACTGGGTCATGGTTAGATAAGATTCCTTGCTTTGCCAACTCTATATGCTTTGTTTTAAATGATTTGGTTCTACAAACGCTTGGCTAGAGTTATTTGTTGAAGGGGAGGAATTAGAAAAACAGATGATATAATTCAGTATCTGTTGATTTAAAGAAGTAAACTCAATTGCAATAGGATATCCAAAGTGTATGATTCCAGATATAGAGTGGTTTACGTGAAGGGGGATTGCTAAGTGTTGATAATATTATTAAACTTATTCTCTGGAGGGGAAATCTTTTTCTAGATTTGAAAGCAAAAGTGCATATGCAATGAGAATTTGATGAAAGATCAAAGGAGCTAGAAAAATGTTGGTGCTCTGTGAATTGGCGCCAAGGTTGGTAAGTGATGAAGTCATTGTAAAGGAAAACATTAACATGGGGGTCAAGATTTTTTTATTTTATTTTTTTGGGTGGGGTGGGGGGTTATAGTAATAGCTCTCGTGTCAACAGAATTTTGTTTGATAAATGCCATGGAGAAGGTAGAAGAAAAGAGGATGGTTAATCCGATTTGAATATGGGTGTAAGAGATTGCCAACATTAAAGGTTGTAATATTGTCATTAGCTCCAATCTCATCCGATGAGACTCCCCCTTGTGGTTTCTATTTTCAGAAACATTCAAATGGTCAGGGCAAATGTGAAGTGGATCCATTTCTTCATGTAGCTAATGTTCCTTTATACTGTGTGTGATGGGCTTTCTAAGAGGAGCAAATGAACCATCTTCAAATAGGCATCTCCAGACAATTACGGAAAGGGAGGAGAACTCGCTGAAACATTTTTGTTTTTATGTACTATTATTTAATTCTGTAATAAGTGTAATATTTGATAGTCAAAAGTCACTGCATTATCCGATGGAAGTTCAAATGAGAATTGGAAATATGCATACCTTACAAAAGACACAGTTGTTTAACAAACAATATTTATGAATTTATAAATTTATTTTACGAAAAATTACGTACACATTATTTTAGTTTGACATACTTACATTTTCCTGTGGGTTTATCTCACCGTTGCCCTCTATATTATACCTCAAAAGTTTTGTTTCTGACATCTGAAATGATAAATGAAATGGTAAATGATCAATCAGTAGAGTACTGTAGTCTCTTCCATGGTGGATGCTAATTATTCACTGATTTTGGTCTTTAATGGACTTGATACAGCATGTATAATGTAAATTATTGATAGAGTTATGCTATGGAGTTTCAAATGATGAAGAAAAAAGAGCTGGGCTATGTTTGATTGTAGGATTTTATAGGCATAAACATGCTATGATGAAGCAATAATGGAAAGATAGGAGAAAATGGTTAATATATAGCCCTCCGTTTCCTTTGTAGCCCAACAACCCTTTAAGCACTCAGAACAGTTGTTAAGGCATTAACTGTGTGATCTGCAAGGAGATATATCCATTGTTCTCTTCATAATCAGAGTCTAGATCACTTGAATCCTAAATTTAGTAGTCTGCTGGTGTTCTCTAAGACACTGATAAGGAGACTAGATGGATGTTATATCTTCCAATAAATACTGTATTCGAATTTGTTTTAAGATTTTGTCAGTTTATCTTACAGTGCTTTAAGTCTGTTCCCTTATGTTACAAGAATTATAAAATGCTTTACAGATATTTCTTGTGAATAAACTACCTTCCAGAAAGAAAAATATATATATATATATATACTCCCTCTGTCAATTTTGTTTGCATGGCTTGACAAAACACGCATATTAAGGATTTAATTAACAAAAGCTATTTTATCTTTTTTTACCCTTAACCCATTAAAGATATTAATAAAAGTCACTGATTTAATGAAGGATCATAAAGGTTTTCATGGAAAAAATAATTGTTTACATGTTTAAATTTAGAAACCTGGCAAACATTTTGGCACATCAAAAAAATAATAACAAGCAAACAAAATGGGATGGAGAGAGTGTATGATTTTATCAATTCATCTTCATTTATCATTATGCTATTTTTATGTTTTAGTTTGTTTAAGCTATGAATTAATTTGCCACCAGCAAATGTGCTGAACATGCTTAAGTTAGGTTTGGATTATCTTTACAACAGGCCATCACTGCTCTAAAGAAGGGGGCTTATTTGCTGAAGTATGGGAGAAGGGGAAAGCCAAAGTTTTGCCCTTTCCGTCTTTCCAATGTAAGTTTTGTTCAATTTCCAAATTATCATTATTAAACCACAATACCCCACAAGAAGTGAACTCTGTTTTATTTGATTTAATTGTGATGAGATAAAATGATAAATGATATGAAAAAGTTATTGACTTTTGTGTATGCAGTGGAATATTTAAAATGATTCAAGTCTTTCAAGTCCATTGGGCAGTGAGCTAGTGTTACTTTACATGTGCCAGCTGTATATCTTTGTTTTACAATTTGATTTTATGTAATTCATTTGGTATACTAATTATTTGAGGATATTAATTTATGTAATATTCAATGTTGTATTTCCATTCATTTTGATTGCCTGATTGGTTTGTTTTTCAATTAGACTCTTTCTATTTGAAGTTCTAAATGGCAACTCTTTTTGTTGCTTTCAGGATGAATCGGTTTTGATATGGTTCTCAGGGAAAGAGGAGAAACATCTCAGACTAAGCCATGTATCTAGAATCATATCTGGGCAACGGACTGTAAGTATCTTACCATGAATGTCATATGCTTGTATATAGCAATTCAAGTTGATTTTACAATGGCAATATGCTGTTGTCATTCATCTATAAGTGATCGTAAAAAGTCATTTATGGCACTCATATGACATTATTATCTCAGTTGACAGAGCTCATATGTATGATAATATGGTTGAGTAAATTTCACATGTTGATTAGAATAAATTTTTTTAAGGTTGTCTGAATTGATATGGAGCTGGATGGCCAAACCAATATAACTCACATTTTACATAGATGTATACTCTGAGTGCTTCAGTTTGATGGTTTTTTTTTTTTTTTTTAATTCTCGTGAAACAAAAAGAAAAAAAATTAGTTAATGCAACAACCTGGTTTTCTTTATTCACTAATTTTGGGCTTCAATTGTTGGTGATCTAGTTAATTAGGGGTCGACATAGGGTGATTTTTTTACAGTCTTAACCCGAACTATATTTGCCTTAAGTAATTTCTCTTGCATTTTAGTCTGCATAGTTTTTCAACGTTTTGACTATTGCAATCGTAAAAATTTGGATTTATTTTGCCCCACTAGTTTCAGTACATGATCATCTATTCATCTTCTTTGTTGAATTTCTAGTCAGTCGACTGCTATCATGAAACTTTTTGAGCTGGGATCACCTACCCCAATATCATGAGAATCACTCAAATTTTTTACGGCCCTGCTAATTGTAAATGTCATTGTGTGCGACTGCATTTGCTTTTGTAATATAATGCTTTAAAGCTTCATATATTGCACTATGAATTTTGTAATAACATTGTCTTCTTCAGTTTTTTCAATATGCACTTATCAGACTTGGCCTTATATTTCCAGCCAATCTTTCAAAGATATCCACGACCTGAGAAGGAATACCAGTCTTTTTCCCTTATTTATAATGACAGATCACTGGATTTGGTAAGGATGCCTTCTTCATGGCCATTCCTTTCAATAATATTTTTTTCTTTTTGTGTATATTCTTTCATTTGTTTTTTGACATGATTTTTCCATCTATGATATTTGCCCCTGCGTTGGTGCAGTTCGTAAATGAGAGTTGGAGCTTTTATGTTTCAGAGTTCAGTTTAATTTTATGGTCTTATCATTCTTTGCCAGATCTGCAAAGATAAAGATGAAGCTGAGGTATGGTTTAGTGGTTTAAAAGCATTAATTTCACGTAGTCATCATCGAAAATGGAGAACAGAATCAAGGAGTGATGGAATTCCATCTGGAGCAAATAGTCCTAGGACATACACTCGTAGAAGTTCTCCTTTGAATTCACCATTTGGTAGCAATGACAGTTTGCAGAAGGTATGACTCTCTTCCACAACTGTCTTCTTCCTCCATTGAATTAGCTGATTAAATGCAAATTAAGGGCTTTTCTTTGCCTTCAATTCAGGACGGGGATCACCTTCGTCTTCATAGTCCATATGAAAGCCCCCCTAAAAATGGTCTAGACAAAGCATTTTCTGATGTGATATTATATGCTGTTCCTCCCAAGGGATTTTTCCCCTCAGATTCTGCTAGTGCTTCAGTACACTCTTTGTCATCTGGAGGCTCAGATAGTGTAGATGGTCATATGAAGGCGATGGCAATGGATGCCTTTAGAGTTAGCCTATCTAGTGCTGTTAGCTCATCAAGCCAAGGTTCTGGTCATGATGATGGTGATGCCCTAGGAGATGTATTCATTTGGGGGGAAGGGACAGGAGATGGCGTCCTAGGTGGTGGAACTCATAGAGTTGGAAGTGGTTTGGGTGTGAAAATGGATTCTTTATTGCCTAAAGCTTTAGAATCTACTGTAGTACTTGATGTCCAGAATATTGCCTGTGGTGGACGACATGCTGCCTTAGTTACTAAGCAAGGAGAGATTTTTTCTTGGGGAGAGGAATCAGGAGGCAGGCTTGGGCATGGTGTAGACTCTGATATCTCACATCCAAAGCTTATTGATGCCCTCAGCAATATAAACATTGAACTTGTGGCATGTGGTGAGTACCATACATGTGCTGTAACACTTTCTGGTGATTTGTACACATGGGGTGATGGCACATACAATTTTGGTCTTCTTGGACATGGAAATGAAGTAAGCCACTGGGTACCGAAAAGAGTGAATGGACCCTTAGAAGGCATACATGTTTCATTTATCTCTTGTGGACCCTGGCATACAGCAGTTGTAACTTCTGCTGGGCAATTGTTTACTTTTGGTGATGGCACATTTGGTGTTCTGGGGCATGGAGATCGGAAAAGTGTTTCACTACCAAGGGAAGTAGAGTCCCTTAAAGGACTCCGCACGGTAAGAGCAGCCTGTGGCGTTTGGCATACTGCTGCAATTGTGGAAGTTATGGTTGGAAATTCTAGTTCTAGCAATTGTTCTTCAGGAAAGCTGTTTACTTGGGGCGATGGAGATAAAGGCAGACTTGGCCATGGTGACAAGGAAGCAAAACTAGTGCCTACTTGTGTTGCTGCCCTAGTTGAACCCAACTTTTGCCAAGTTGCATGTGGACATAGTCTTACAGTAGCACTTACTAACAAAGGCCATGTCTACACAATGGGCAGTCCTGTATATGGGCAGTTAGGAAACCCCCAAGCTGATGGAAAGCTGCCCACCCTTGTTGAAGGAAAGCTGTCCAAGAGTTTTGTTGAGGAGATTGCTTGTGGTGCTTATCATGTTGCAGTTTTAACTTCAAAAACGGAAGTTTATACCTGGGGCAAGGGAGCAAATGGACGATTAGGTCATGGGGATACTGATGATAGAAATTTCCCATCGGTGGTTGAAGCCTTGAAAGACAAGCAAGTAAAAAGTATTGCTTGTGGTACTAATTTTACTGCAGTTATCTGCCTTCACAAGTGGGTTTCTGGTGTTGATCAATCTATGTGTTCTGGCTGCCGCCTTCTTTTTAATTTCAAAAGAAAACGGCACAACTGTTATAATTGTGGACTAGTTTTTTGTCATTCATGTAGCAGCAAAAAGTCTCTTAAGGCTTCCATGGCACCAAATCCAAACAAACCTTATCGTGTCTGTGATAATTGCTTTAATAAACTGAGAAAAGCTATTGAAACTGATGCTTCATCTCACTCCTCTGTAAGTAGGAGAGGTAGTATCAATCATGGGTTTAATGATTTCATTGATAAAGATGACAAGTTAGACTCTAGATCTCAAGCACAACTTGCCAGGTTTTCATCAATGGAATCCTTGAAGCAAGCAGAAAACCGAACCAAGAGAAATAAGAAACTGGAGTTCAACAGTAGCCGTGTTTCCCCTGTTCCTAGTGGAGGCTCCCAATGGGGAGGACTTAATATTTCTAAATCTTTCAATCCAATGTTTGGTTCATCGAAGAAGTTTTTCTCGGCTTCTGTTCCTGGATCACGAATTGTTTCTCGAGCAACATCACCAATATCAAGACGACCTAGCCCTCCTCGCTCAACAACACCAACCCCAACTCTGGGTGGACTAACCTCACCAAAAATAGTTGTCGATGATGCTAAAAGAACAAATGAGAACCTCAGCCAAGAGGTTGTTAAATTGAGAGCACAGGTATGTACTTTTTTTTCCCCTTCCTTTCAATCAACTGCCTGTATAATCCACTTAATTATTGGCATTACCTTGTTCCTTTTTCTCCATGTCAACAATGATTCATCATGTAAATGATATGAAAGGATGGAGACAAAAGTAATAGAAGTTGCCGGATAACAAATTATGAACTGTGGTATGAAAATATAAAGTACCCTGTTACTTATTCATATATTGATCACCATGGCTAAATTATTGCACAACTTAATCCAAAATTGAGATGAAAGCTCCCCATCCCCCCACCCCCCAAGAATTGCGATTGCCTGGAATGCAAAGGGTATGAGGAATGGCTCCATGTGTTGAACTTTCAATGATCTAGCTCGGAATGCGCTTTATTCTTTGATTGAAAATTACCAATTTACATCAATGTTTGTCAAATTAATCAAAAGAACTTATAAGTTTTGTTCAGGACTAAGGCTTGGGTTGTTGTTGTATCAAAGATGTGACAGTTTCTGTTGAAATAATGAAAAGTCTTCTTTTCCCTTTGGCATCAATGTTTGTTCAGATGAGCAATTCAAATGAGCAATGAACAATATGTATACCTTTAAGCTTGTTGAGAGAAAAAAAATAAAAAAGAGAAAAACCTTCATTGCATTGCTAATGAACTTAGGAAGAAAAACACTGCTAATGAAATTAGTTGGCTGCATCATCACCTAGACACATTGGGATGTTACATTGCATTTTTATACATGTAAGAGTAACATCCTTGGTGCTTCTATTACTTGTAGTTGCATATTTTGCTTATATTTTTGTTTAATCACCTCCTGTTGGGTTTGGGACTTTGGGTTTTGTTATTTGAAGCAGCAGATCAAATGGGAGCTCCAATAGTTTCTAGAGAACTAGACAACTTACAAACCAGTTGAAGATCAAGTGTTTAGGCATTCATTATAAGTAATTTGAAGATCAAAGTCATGTCTTGGACTCAAAGCAAGCAGTTTCCCAGTTTAGCTATAGTTTCTGAATCTAATTTCATTGGCTGCTAATATCATGCCATGTTTTGTAGATGTGGCACTAAGTTTGCTCTTGATTTGTTTTTATCAAAAGCAATACATGTTGCAATACTTCAGAGAAATGTTATTTGAATTTCCTAGGAACTGGTAACTTTATTTGAAATATTTAGCTGAATTTTTTTTGTTTAGTACAGTGCAACCTGAGTTTTTCAACCCATTAACTAGCATATATAACTTGCTTGGTTCTCTGCTTCCGTATGACTCATCAATGCTTTTCTCTCAGGTGGAAAGCCTTACTCGCAAAGCCCAGCTTCAGGAAGTTGAGCTGGAAAGGACAACTAAACAGCTAAAAGAAGCAATAGCAATTGCGGGAGAAGAGACTGCTAAATGCAAAGCAGCAAAGGAAGTGATCAAGTCACTGACTGCCCAAGTAAGTTGAATTTTTTTTTTTTTTACTAGAATGATGATAAATATATTGTGGGTTGGCTGATATTCTTTTTGGTCCTTTAAAATTTGGCTTGTTTGATTTTTCAATATTTCGTAATGTGGGGTGGGTTTCCTACTCTGAACATTTGTTTCAATTATGCATGGTGCAAATGAATTAGATGAAAAGGTAACTTACATGGTGAGGATACAAGCTTGCAGCAAGAGAATGAAACTTGGAATTTTCTGGTTCTAAAATTGAATTCAAATCTTCTACTGTTAATTACTACTGGAGGGCTTTGCATTCAAAAAGTGATTTGAATGGCATGTGCCTCTAGTTGTTCTGATAAAGTATTTTATCTTATCAATGTGTGGGCTTTGCGGACATTTGAAGCAAAACTAAAGAAATTTTTTATGATAACTGAGTGAGACAGTCATCAATGTTAGTAATTTATGCTGCAACATCCATAAATTATCGACAGAAAATTAATGGATTTTTTGCTAATCACTTTAGTTATTATTATTTTTTTGAAAAATATAATTCATTCATAATAATATCAAGTATTACAAATATTCAATTGGATCATATATAGAACTTACTATCATAATTAACAGACAATTCGCTGATTTTTTAACAAATCAAAAGAATTATTTATATTTTTTTGAATAATTAAACTAAAATTAAAAGAGACAATATTAGATTTTCTGCTTGAATATCATAGCAGCAATTAGTCATTTAATTGATTTTGACAACAAAATAATTTCTCTGGATTTTCTATATTTAGATTGCTTTTCCACTATATAGATGAGTTTCCATTACTATCCATCAATAATATTAATGGAGGAACAAGTCAAACTATCATGCTCCATTAATCGAAAATACAAATCTGCAAATCAAGATCTAAATTCTCCAACCATATAAAATTGAATATTATACATTTATTTAGTTGCTAAACTCGCACAAAGAAGCGACTAGACCCTCAAGAAAAAAGGGACAAAAAACCTCCAAATATTGATACAAAGAAACAGTAACAAAAAACCAAAGGAAAACAGATCTGTTAGAAAAAAGTAGATCTGAGTTTATTAAAAGCAAATAAAAGATCCAGAGTAAAAGAGAGAGTGAAAAATAGGGTGCTACCACTGATTAACAGATGTAGTCTCAAACTAAAATTAAGGTTTGATGGGCTGGGCTATAGAGAAAAGAGGAGAAAAAATTTAGTGTTTTCCATAATTTGAGTACATCACTTTAGTTTTCATATTAATTGATGAAGCATTTATACTTTAGCTATGCATGCATGCATGTGTGCGCGCGTAGGTGTTTTTTTTTTTTTTTTATGATTTTGTCATTGTAGTGAAGCAGGAGTATATAAAACTGTCTAAAATTTCTTGTTACTTCAAATTCCTTCTTCCAATGCTTTTTAATTAAAATTTTCCTATTTTATAGGCCACTAATTTGATATTCTTTCTTGCTAAATTTTATATTTTTGCATGTGTACTTTAGAAGGATATGCATGCACGTGGAGAGTGCCTTATGTCTGGTTTAGTCTTTACTTTAGCCTTGTTCTGAGCATTACTCATTCTAAGTATACTGTTCCTTAGATGTTAGCAGCTTTTTTTTCCACTGAAAGGTCACTTAGATATGCAATATTCATTGGTGTTTGGACTTAATGATCTTGAGTCTTAAAACATTGAGAAGTGCGCTTGGATGGGGTGTATTTCATAAATGCTTTTCGCGTCTTTGACCAAGCTTACAATCTTGCAATGATTAGAATTCTTTTAGTTTCCTTTTATCAATTTGATGCGGTAGTACTTCAATTATAGTTTATGAATTTCACCCATGTGAAAGATGCTCAGTATGTGTTTGTAGAATTCTCAAAAGAAACAAAATTCAATAGATCACTGATTTACATGTATTGTGAAGCAATAACATTTATATCTTGGTGATCTTAAAAGAAGGAACTAATTAGAAGTTGGGGAGAGAACTCCCTGAAATTTTATTGATTCAAGACGTAAAAGGAAGTTCTTTTCCCTTTCAGTTTTTGTTGCCAATGCAATATCCCTGCCCTGGATTGTGTGATTAATTTCATTTCTAATTAAAAAGCTGGTGCCATTGATGATATGACCTTCTGGCAAGCTTCCTAGTGAGGACGAGAGACAAAGGAAAGAAACCTGTTACTGTTTCAATTTATTTGTTAGCTTTCTTCTTATTTTCCGGTTTCTATTTTACCTCATATCTATTTTACATTTGAAGTATGCTTCTGGCCAACTAGTGAGCCGCTTTTTGGTGAAGCCACTAAATTTGTTGCCAATAATGTGATTTTCATTGGCAAGAGTGAAATTGCTTTCAAATATGGTGGCAAATTTGAGGTATCTTGGTCTGCAATTTGCTGCTTAGGGTGTGACGTGACGTGAGAGATGGAAGGCAGAGGCAGTGGAAGGAATTCGTATGATTCAAATGATGTATAAATTTTGTTGTTGGGTATTTTTTTTTTTTTTTTCTTTGGAACCAAATGTCGACTTCAATTCGTCTTTACTCTAGTTAAGTTATACGTTCAAGTTATATCCCATTTGCTCTGATGGTGGGTTTTGGTTTTTGTTTTTAATAGTTAAAAGACATGGCTGAAAGGTTACCAGTAGGAGCAGGTCGAAATATCAAATCCCCTTCATTTACTTCATTCGGCTTGACTCCTGCACCCAATGATGTTTCTAATTTGTCTTCTGATCATCTGAATGGGCAAATAACATCCCAAGAACAAGACATGAATGGATTAAACAGCCAATTGCAATCTAATGGGTCTAACATCAATAGCGTCCGTAATTCAGCTCATAACAAGCAAGGACACTTAGAAGCAACAGGTAGAAATGGAAACAGAATGAAAGAAGGTGAATTACATAATGAGGCTGAATGGGTAGAGCAAGATGAGCCAGGAGTATATATAACACTTACCTCCCTGCCAGGAGGTGTCAAGGATCTTAAACGAGTACGCTTCAGGTGCGTTGTTTTAAGAGGATAAATTTCTTTGGTAAATTTGATTGTTTATTAACATACTGGAGTATAGATATCTTGATTCCATGCATCTGCAAGCTCATCTTTTTCCTTTATCAACTTCAAATTGAGGTTTATCTTCCATAGTGTATAACAAGTACTCAGACAGTAGTTGTTTTCAATCTGATGCAAGGACCAAAAAATTTTGAGGGGATTGTGTTGAAAAACTGAATCTTCTAAGAGGAAAATTTACTATACGTACAGCTTTTCCTACATGTTTGTTTGGGGCCTAAGAGATGCACATGCAAGGGAGCAATCCATGTTCTCCCCTTTTTTTTCTTTTTCCTGTGCAACCTGTTTGTGGTATTTCAACTATTTTTTGTGCTGGTGATTTTTCTTTTCTCCCCTAAAAATTATGTTTATAAATGCAGTCGAAAGCGGTTCAGTGAAAAGCAAGCAGAACAATGGTGGGCAGAGAATAGGGCAAGGGTATACGAACAATACAATGTGCGCATGATTGACAAGTCAAGTGTTGGTGTGGGAAGTGAGGATTTGGCTCACTAGCAAATGGAAAAAAATAAAATAGTATTATTATATATATATATATATATATAGAAATCCCTGTAGATGCAATGTTCTTTTTTATTTTTCAGTTCCTCATACTGGGGAGGCAATCTTCTCAATCAGGTTTGGCTTACTGAACCCAATCAGATATGGATTCTATCCTTCAGTGAGTTTAAGGAAGCAAATACAGCAATACAAGGAGAGTGAACTAGAGAAGTTTGATTGTGTTTTCATTTTTTTAACCCTTTTTTTCCTTTCTCTAATATTTTTCATGGTTTTTCAAAATTTTTCCCTATATATGTATGGTGTGTGGGGGGTTGAGGGTGAGAAATGTAAATTCTTAGTAGGTTGCTGGCCCTTGTTAAAAGCAGCTGCAATGTAAATTCATAAAGCGAATGCATTACAGATTGTTCATCTTCTTTGGTTTATAAATTCAGTTCAGGCTTGTGAATATCAGCTGTCAATGCCATGTACATTAATAGTAAAACCGCACCTTCAGATTTATCTCCTTTCGCTGAAGCTTGCAAACCATGTCCTGGCCATGGATGAACATTTAGGTACCGTCCTTTTTTTGTGTTATTATTATTTAAGATTCTTTGTGAAGCGACAATGATAAATTGAATGCCAAATTAAAATTATTCATAAATTTAATGCATTTTTTGAAAATCAAAACTGACGATGAAATTATTATTATTTAATTAAAACTCATGGAATGAAAATAAAAATTTTAAATAACAAACTAAAAGCATAGAAAAATTATGGATAAATTTGGTATAAGAACTGTTTTAGGTCATGGGGAAGATAATTTGTCGAAAGATATATTATTGGAAAGAGATGATGTTTCGGTGGTATATGCATAAGTAGCATTAACGAGCTACGTCAACGGTCTCAATTATTTGATCATCCACCAATATTATTTGAAGTTGTAATAAATGAAGAGTATGGGAAGCTGAGTAGTTTAATCCGAACATTCTTCGGTCTTCTCTATAGTCAACTTTTCTGATGAAAAATATTACTAAATGTGATTTGATTTCATTTCATCGACTTAGGTGGTATATGCATAAGTGCCATTGATGAGCTCAATCAACGGTTTCAATTATTTCCTCATCCACCAATATTATTTCAGTCTCAGTAAATGAGGAGTGTGAGAGGAAGCAACTAGCCTAATCCGAACTCTATTCAGTCTTTCCCATAGTCACCTTTTCGATGAAAAATATTACTAAATGGAATTCTATTCCAATATGTCAAGTTAACTGCTAATTCCTTTTAAACAGCTAACAATAGGCTGACAAGATTCCAGTTATTTTAATAATATCTGAAAAGTCCTTTATGGGATCTAAACATTTAAGGATTAGCATGCCAAGAATTATGCAAATTAACCGTCAAAGGAACATGATCAGACCTCATTCGAGCCAGGCGTCAAGAAAAGCAATACGCCAACAAGAAGAGCAAACCGCTTTGTCAAGCCCAGCCATTTTAAGAGAACGAGCAGCTTGACCTCTACACCAAGTAAAAGGAGAGCCCTCAAAGCCCAAATTCACTAAATCATTTTGGAAAAGCCAGTCAAAAAATTCCCTATTAGGAGCCGAATTTAAATTAGAGTACTCAACTTATTCTATAGTTTAAAATAAAGAATTGAAATCGCGTACAACAAGCTAAGGATGTACGATTATCCTTGAATTTTAAGCTATCTATATCTATATTCATTTAAAATTTTATTATTTATATCAATTTTAAATCTGTTTAGCTATCCATTTAAATACTTGTATTAGAATCTATTTGAATTTTAGTATATATATCTATTTAAAACTCATTTAAAGTACTCGTATTTTAGTAGGGTACTCGCAAATTTTAAATTATCTAAACTCAAACTTGTTTAGTATATAATTTTATCCTCTTTAAATGGATCGAAGCGACGTGGATACTCTAAAATACCTACATTGCTTTCATCCCAACAACAAGCCATTCATATGCTAAATCAATAGACATAAAAAAAAAAAAGATCTACTAGAGCAATTTCCACAAATTAGTCTGACGATTAGCATTCCTAAAAGCAACATTCCATCTACTGCTTGATCGTGTAATCACCCTACAGACAATGAATTGAGCGTAGGTTTTTAGTAGCTGGTCATAACTAAGAGAAGAGCAGACCCTAATTAGCTTGTGAGCCATTAATTTTGGGCTGCAATAGGTGGAAAATCTCAAGTCAAAATTAACACATGTATTTGAAAAAAATAGCCCATTGGCAATTCCAGATTGATAAATCAATCAAATAAAGAGAACCCCATAACAGAGGCCATAAGAAAACAATGAGCAAAAAGCTCAATTAACTCCTTCCTTGTAGTAGGAGAATTTTGAGAACGAGATTGATTCAAGAGGAACTATTGCAGGTGATATAACACATGTATTTGAACTAATATCAACCTTTCCATACATGGAAACTGGATGGACTTTTTAACATGGACTAGCCTTATCATATTTGGTCCGGTATGCATAGATCAACCCTCATAGGAGGACCATTAAAATTGACATTAATCTCATTCGCCTCGTTCCCCTTCAAATTAATAGATATTTCGGAAGAATCACAATTTTTAACATTATTTCCTACTTTATCCAGCCTATCTTGGCGCCCATCCATCAGGAATTTCACTCCGATTATATTTCCTATGGTTTTGGCGATTGTTCCTCAACCTACCCTTCTTTACCAATATCCAAACTCCATAGTATTCCACAGTTGCAATAAGCATATTTAGAAATTTGGTTGACTCTAGGATTTTCAGCAACACCAGTTACCTCTTCCTACTGTGCGGATCCAGGTAAATGTTTTGCAATATGGCCATACTTACCATATTGAAAACACACAAGATGAAGTCTCACATACTCCACTCTGTATCCTACTGTTCAAATGAAATCTAAAAATAAGGGCTTTAGTAAGATCAATTTTCACATACATTCTAGTACTCAATAAGGAGGCAAGGAAAATGAATCCAAACGGTTAATCATTCCAACGGCAGTAATAGGGTCAAGATTCTCATACCAGCAATGAACGAAAAAGTCATGCTATAAAGCAAGATTGTAATTATTAGAATACTACAAATTCAAAATCCCTCTGTATCCCTCTTATCTCCAGTTTCTAATGATTCTATTCAATAGTGATGAAGCATTCTTTGGTGAAGTTTTGGATGGGACCCATTTATTAGTTGACAAAAAAATCGGAAGGATGGACAGTAATCAAAGCTCATGTAGGTAAGCTTTTTATTGATTCTGGTCAAGTCAGCTTTTCGGCTTTTTTCACTATTGGAAAAAGATCAAAGGGAGTTTAGTGTTACAAGAATAGAAGTTAGACGGATCCAAGTGACACTTTATATATATATATATATAGAGAGAGTTTTTTATATAACCTGAGATCGACTTTAATTATATTCGTTATATATTTATTTTTTTATTTATATAATATTAAAATATAAAATTTATTTATATTAAAATAAATATAAGTGGTTAACTTATATTACAGTTTGATGTACAAATTATTTTATACTTTTTATATATTTAATTTTATTTTTATATAATCAAATGGTTTCAAAATAAAATTCAATCTGATCTTTAGATTTAATTCTTTAATATCTAATTTATATTAATATTTATATACAATCATAATGAATAATAATAATAATAATAAATTATATTTTCCTAAACAATGAGAGAATGATTTGAATTAATAATAGAAGTCATATTGGTTACAATAACAGTAATTTTTACAGAGTGAAATAGATGCGCGTATATATGATTTTGAATAAGTATTAAAATTTTTAAATTAATTTTTAAAAATGTATTTTTTTAGTATAGTATGAAAAATATTATATTCTGTAAGATAATAATTAAACAATTTATAAATATAAAATTTAAATTTTGATTTAATTACATCTGTTACTAAAAATTAAAACAAAATTATAGTTTTGCTCATTTGTATATATATATATATATATATTAATCTAATATTATATAAATCTTCAATATTTTATAAAATAATTATATGCAAATATTTTATAAGAAAAATATCATTCAATTTATTATCGAATATGAACTAATCTTGTAATTTACTATTTAATATAAATTAATCAATATAAAATAAATTTTCATTAAAAAATTGAATTGAATTTAAAAGTTAAAACACATATATAAGGATTTGGTTCGGTTTAAATGGTTTTGAGGCTAAAAATATAAACCAAATCAAAAGTTCAGTTTTTGAATTTGATAAAATTAAATCAAACTATCAATCCTTTAAAATTACAGTTTTAGATCGATTTGAATTGGTTGAATCGGTTTGGGCGGTTTAAGCGGTTTAATGAACACCCTTACCCGTCACGGTATCTTTCTTTCCCTCCTTTCTCTTTCTCACTCAGTTTCATTCTTCGACATAGTCAAGCTTACAGTTTTCTTTCAATTACAAGAAAATGGAGAAGAAGAAACAGACCACTCCTCAAAGAAACGACACAAAACCAAAGGCTTTTGGGGCCAACGCACTGAAAATCAGTGGAGACGATGCTTCCCGTCTAATTGGTAGTATAATCGAAAAGGGTATTTCAGAAAACCCACAAAACAAGCCTGTTGTTCCCACTGCGCCACCTAAAGTGACCGTTTTACCTTTCCCAGTGGCTCGGCACCGCTCTCATGGGCCCGTAAGACATTATATGTTCTCTCCTTCTATCTTTTTACTGTCATATAATCAATGAGTTGTTCATTTCAATTGGAAGTCAATATCAAATTTCAAGCACTAGCTTTAGTTTTATTAGTTTTAGAAATCATATCTTTGTTGTTTCACTGCTAGAAAATGTACAGCTATTTCAGAACCTGGGTTAATGAATGTGAAATTTTGTCTTCTGGTAATTTGATACAGGTTTTTGGAAAAGAGTAAAATTATGTAATTGATATACAAGCATCTGGGGAAAGTCAAATAATAATGGAACGTAGACTTGCAAATGTTAATTAATTAAATTATATTCATTTCATCTAACTGTAGAATGATCAATGTAAATGATTTCTTTTTGCTAGGTTTTAGATGAACACAATTTGGTTAGCAGCATAAGTTTATGAATTAACGTGTTGATTCTATTTCACAGCATTGGGGTCCAATCAGGAGCAAAAATGTTGTTAATGACAATAATGAAGATGATGGAGATGAGGATGATAGGGATAATGATACAACTGATTTTAACCCAACATCAGCTTTTGCAAACCCAGTGCAGAGGAAGCAGAAAAGAGGCTTGGATCTTAGGCAGTGGAGAGATATAATTCCAAGTGACAATCTGTTGGAGACTGATAAGGTGGAAGGAAATCGGAGACAGTTGAAGAAGATGGGAAAACAAAGCCAAGGTAGTAAAGCAGTTGATAAACAGGACAGGAAAAACATATCAGGTGATGTCTTTCCTGTTGATAAGAGTCCGGTGGAGTCGTATGGAGAGCAGGATTCAGAATCTTCTTTGCATCCAATCAAAATTGGGGAATCCATGTCAGGTGATGTGCATGTTGGGTCTCTCACTTCAGTAGCTGATGTGGAAATAAATTACTCGCATCAACTACATGTTCAGGAGAAAATTAGAGATGCCAACTCTAGTGTCTTCAAAAGTGAAGACGGATCTGCCAAAAGCTTGTCCATTAATGATGTCAGTGAGGTACAACTTGAGAAAATGGAGAAGGTGGATCCTGTACTAGCGGAGATGCAAAGTAAGCGAACTTGTAAAACTTCAAATATGGTTTCTAGTTCTAGTTTAAAAAATTTTGGAATTGAACAAGAATACATGTCTCTTGAAAGTGAAATTGATGCTGAGAATCATGCGCGGTTGAAGAGTATGTCACCTGAAGAGATTGCAGAAGCACAGGCTGAGATAATGGAGAAGATGGACCCTGCATTGATAAACTTATTGAAAAAGCGGCGCCAAGAAAAATTGAAGCCGCGAAATCTCTCAAGTTCAGATAAAGCCATTAATGGTGAACTTGGTACTACCCTACATGAAGATCAAACAACCAAATGCTCAAATGTTTCCTCACATGTGAAGAATGATAATTCTGATACTGTGAAAATAAGTATGTCAACAGATAAAAAGAAGGGATCAAATAATGGTTTAGTGCAGGATTTAGGTCTAGGTGATGGCACGTTGTGGAATAGTTGGAGCGACAGGGTTGAGGCTGTTCGAATATTAAGATTCTCTTTAGAGGGGAATGTTATTGTGGCTGAAACAGAAACTGGTAAGCATTCAAGTGATTCTATTGCTTTTTGGTATGTTCTTATTTCCATGATAGTTTCTAGTTGGGCTTTTTCACTCTTTGATTTTATTTTTAAACTTCCAACTTTCTTGTTTGCTCAGAAAAAAAAAAAAAAATTCTTTTATGGACAAATATTTTTCTATCATTATGTTTTTTGGCGCTTGAATGTCAGATTTGGTCATGCATTTACAGATTTGTGTCTTTGTTGTATTTATAACTGAGCATTGACCTGGTGACGCTTTCTCGAGTTAATGAGAATCAGAAATGAACATGCAATTTTATGTATTTCCTCAAGCTCTTTTTAAGGGTAAAACCTTAAGTAATGTGAGTTCTTTTGTATTCAATTTAATTTTGTTATTGCTGAAGGAACTAATATGCAGCAAAAGATGGCGCGAGGAGTTGTTGGTTTACTTTTTGAAAAACTTAAGAGAGTTTAGGAGAAAATGGTGTGTCTTTTCTTGGTGGAGAATTCCACTTATATACTATTTACAAGCTGATTTCAGCCCCTAAAATAGCTATATACAGATATGTTCACATCTTAACCAAGGAAAGAATAAAATAATTACAGAAGAAAATCTATAGGCTTTAAATGACCAGCTAGAGGGCTAAAATCATACAAAATAAATCTGCCACAAAATCAGCAATACTTAAAAGCAGATTCTTCTAAATCAGCAAGCAGGTTCTTCTAAATCAGCAAGCGATTCTTCTAAATCAGCAATTCTTTAATAGCAGATTCTTCTAAGACTTTTCTGATACTTGCCCAAATTAAATGAACAGTGCTTAGTGAGAGTTCAGAAGTACAGTTCTTTATGTGCTTTCTGAATTGCTGTGTGTGTGGGAAAAATCTTGCAATTTGTTGGCTTTTAGGATGTAATATGACAGTTCTTTTCCTTGCATTTCTGCCTGTTTGTAAAAGAATGCAAAAATGCGTTTGCTTTCAAGTGATAATGACTATTTCGTTTTCTTTTTCTTTTTTTTCCAAAGTTTCACCCCATTGTCAAAATTCTCATTTCATCTTGAGCAAAAGTTGTTAAATGTCTTACACATTATTATTATTTTCATTAGACTCACAAGTCAATTGGTTCTCAATCAAATTGCTTAGCCCATTGGTGAAGATGAGCCCAAATGGGGAATAATTGTGTAGAAGGCCTAAACTGCTAATGTGATCTTAACCTCTCCTGGTCCTGTGGGTTATAAACCCAACATTATTGTTTGATGTGCACTTTAGTCACAATCACGTTATGCAAGGGGGCAAGAGATGTGACTCTTTTTTGTTTTTGTTTCAGGTGATATATCCATTGGCAATAAGGATAGTACTTTAAGTGTTTCTGAACGTGACTTTCTGCGGACAGAGGGTGACCCTGCTGCAGTGGGTTACACTATCAAAGAAGCTGTTCAGCTCACTAGAAGTGTAGTAAGTTAATATAGTACGTTGTTCCTCAATCATTAGCAATCAAATAAAATAAATTTTTGATAGGGTTCTATGCATAAAGTGAGATATATGTATATTGTTGGGTATTTTGTTGGTTAAACAGAATATAAACTATATTTTTCTTCTTTGTCTGATCCTTTTGATGACATGAGTTGTACAGAAACAATTGTTCCCACTTTTTCTGTACCTACCCTACCTTTGTTTGCATTAGGCCTTAGCATAGCTCTCTCATAATGTTTATTGTTTTTGCTATATATTTGTTGTCCTCCTGTGTACTTATTTCGTTTGTTACAGATTCCAGGACAACGAGCCCTTGCATTGCATCTCCTTGCATCTGTGCTTGATAAAGCAATATACAATATTCAACAAAATCAAGTTGGGTGTACACTAAAAATTGCTAATCTAGTTGACAAGTTGAATGATTGGGAAGCTATTTGGGCTTATGCACTTGGACCTGAACCTGACCTTGTTTTGTCATTAAGGTGAATTCTGAATACTGCTAATGCCAATTCTCATTGCCTCTTGGTCATGACTGATTTTGTTTCCCTTTATTTACATCAAAGGTGCAATTAACCATATGCTCTATCGAATTTTTTTTAGGATGTGTCTCGATGATAATCATAGTTCAGTCGTTTTAGCTTGTGCAAGAGTTATCCATTGTGCACTGAGTTGCGATTTGAATGAAAATTTCTTTGATATCTCGGAGGTAAATTTTTTTTTTCTGAAGTCTTTTCCTTGTATCGTAGCATTTATTGACATTTAGTCTGTTTTCTTGTACTTCCAGAAAATGGCAGTCTATGAGAAAGTTATTTTCACTGGCCCTGTTTTTAGAAGCAAACCAGAGCCCAATGTTGGTTTCCTTCGTGGTGGCTTTTGGAAGTACAATGCAAAGCCTTCCAACATTGTAACTTCCACCAGGGATGTAATTGATGATGAGACTGAAGGGGAACATACAATAAAGGACGATCTTGTTGTTGCTGGTCAAGATTTTGCTGCTGGTTTGGTTAGGATGGGAATCCTTCCAAGAATGCGGTATCTTTTGGAGGTAAGCATGATTGCATTGACTTGAAGAAAATAAAATCTGATCATGTAAGCTGCAAGGTTTACGAAATTTTCTCATAATCCCTGGATAACAACTGAGATATCTGAAACAAAACTTAACACTTATTTGGCGGCCCAACTTTTTCACTTCTCCCCTTTTATGCATTTCAATACAAACTTGAATGAGATTGCCAAAAATAATTTTGGAAAGTTGCAACTTGAAAAAGATTGAAAGAATAATTGTAGTATCCAATGGTATGAGCATCAGGTGTGGAAACTCTGAACATATAGGCACCGGGATGGCTAACTCACTTGAGGTTATAATACATACAATGTGGAGAAATGGATATCTTAGTGGTCATTTGTTTTGATTATAGAATTCGATTCATATATAATCACAATAATATATAATTGGCCTCATCTTTCCAATTTTTTGATAAATAGTTAAAGGTGAATTATTTTGGGGGATTTGCATGAGGATTTGGTGGATGTGATAAGGTATTATTGATGCATGTATATTATAAAAAAAGTTCTTCCAATGTACTTTCTAGACATATTTTTCTTTCTATCATTTACGGGAGAAAATGAGGAAGCAACACCTTCTTGGATATCTTATAGGAGACAGTAATGACACACCTAAGAATGAAATGATATGTTGCCATCCTTATCACTTTGGATTAGCATGATATGGTTGGAAACATGTTTTAGTTCCAAAAGGAAGGGTTCCTGTATTTCCACTTAGAAAGGGTTGTGATATTGTCCTTATCGCAGTTGGATTTGTAGTTTTCTAATACATGTTTATATCTTTGGTTCCAGGCTGGCCACAATGCAACTTTAGAAGAATACATAATTTCTATACTTATCGCAATCACAAGGCATTCCCCAACTTGTGCAAATGCAATTATGAACTGCCATGGACTTGTTGATACAGTTGTTCAGAAATTCACTATGGCTAACACTACAGAAATTCATCCTATTAAGATAAAATCCGTTAAACTTTTGAAGGTAAGCTGGTAGTTTCTCCTATGTTTCCGGACTGCTTTCTAATGGTATGTGTTCCTAATTATTTTTCATTAGTCAACTGCTCTGGCAGTCTATCCAAGAAAAATTTATGTTGATGTTCTACTTGTGTAAAACAGGTATTGGCTCAGTCTGACAGGAAAAATTGCTTGGTATTCATAAACAATGGGTCTTTTCAGGCTATGATTCAGCACTTGTTTCGGTACACTTCGTCCCTTGACCATTGGGTGAAGTCTGGGAAGGAAAGCTGTAAACTTTTATCTGCTTTGATGGTTGAACAACTACGTTTTTGGAGGGTCTGCATTGGTTATGGGTTCTGTATATCATACTTTTCAGATATCTTTCCGGCCCTGTGCTTGTGGTTGAATCCTCCTACATTCAGCAAACTTCTGGAGAGCAATGTTCTTAGTGATTTTTTTTGTGTCTCTCAGGAAGCATATCTTGTTTTGGAGGCCTTGGCTAGAAAGCTTCCAAGCTTCTATTCACAAAAGCATCTAAGCAATCAAATCTCAGATTTTGCTGGTGAAGAACTAGAAACCTGGTCTTGGAGTTTTGTTACTCCAATGGTTGATTTGGCTTTGAAGTGGATAGCATCAAGGAATGACCCTTATGTTTCTGAACACTTTGAGAGCGAAAATGGAATTAGGAGTGGCCTTGCTTTCCAAGATTTATCAGATAGCTCATTCTGGTGGGTGTTTTCAGCTGTCATGCATATGCTTTCCACATTGCTTGAAAGAGTGAATGCAGAGAAATCCGTGAGTCCCCAAGGAAGTAGCAAGCAGGTACCATGGTTGCCAGAGTTTGTTCCTAAGTTAGGACTTGAAATTATTAAAAACCTGTTTTTAAGTTCCAATGGCACAGAGGATCAAGGAGATGGAAAATTTGTTAAGGAACTTTGTCATTTGAGACAGCATAGTAAATTTGAATTATCATTAGCTTCTGTGTGTTGCCTTCATGGACTTCTCCGGGTTATTACTTCAATTGATAACTTGATCACCATGGCAATGACTGGAATCCATAGCCATCCATCCAAAGGTTATAATTTGTCAAGAGAAGGGAAAATACTTGAGGATGGAATATTGAAGAGTTCTATGATTGGATGGAGATGTGTGCTCAATGTTTTCATGAAGTTGGTAGGATCAGAGTGGCATGCTGTGCAGTCCATTGAGGTTTTTGGTAGAGGAGGACCAGCTCCAGGGCTGGGACTTGGCTGGGGTGCCTCTGGTGGAGGATTTTGGTCAATGACTGTTTTGTTGGCTCAAACAGACACCAGATTACTAATTTACATGCTTGAAATTATTCAGACGGTGTCTATCACAGAATTATCAAGAGATGAAGAGATGGCTTTTGCTATGCATAGAGTTAATTCTTTGTTGGGAGCATGCTTAATTATTGGGCCAAGGGATAGGATTGTGATGGAGAATGTGTTAGACATTTTGCTTCAAGTACCCGTTCTCAAGCATCTTGATTTCTGTGTGCAGCGTTTTCTTCAATCCAATCTGAGGATGAAACCATTTAGATGGGAATATAAAAAGGAGGACTATTTGCACTTCTGTGAGATATTAGCTTCTCACTTTAAAAACAGATGGTTGTCTGTCAAAAAGAAATTGAAAGCCACAGATGAAAATATTTCTTCTGGGAACAAAAGTCTTAAAAAGGGTAGGGTTTCCCTGGAAACGATACATGAGGACTCGGATACATCAGATATGACAAATCAAGATCATTACTGCACTTCTTTGATTGTGGAGTGGGCTTACCAGAGATTGCCACTACCCATGCATTGGTTTCTCAGCCCTATCACAGTCATCTCTGGTGACAAACGTGCTGGTCTTCATAGTGCTTCTGATATAGCAAATCTCATGCAGGACACCGGTGACATAGTTGAAGTTGCTAAAGCTGGACTTTTCTTTCTTCTAGCTATGGAAGCCATGTCCACCTTCCTATCTAGTGATGTGCACTCTCCCATTCGCTATGTATCTTTGGTTTGGAAATTGCATTCATTATCTGTCATACTACTTGTTGGAATGGATGTGCTTGACGATAACAGGAGTAGGGATGTTTATGAAGCCTTACAAGACACATGTGGCCAGCTTCTTGATGAAGCTAGATATACTAAAAGTGCTGTGCACATTTTGGATGGAAATGTGAATTTATCGTCAGAAAATGAGAAAAAATTCGTGCCAGACTTTCTGAAGTTTCAATCAGAGATTCAAGAGGGTTACTTTACATTCCTCGAAACACTTGTGGAGCAGTTTTCTGCTGTATCTTATGGTGATTTTATTTTTGGCCGTCATGTTGCTGTATATTTACATCGTTCCACTGAATCAGCTGTGAGACTTTCTGCCTGGAATTTACTATCTAATGCTCGTGTTCTTGAAATTCTGCCACCATTGGACAAATGCATCGCTGAGGCGGAAGGATACCTTGAACCTATTGAGGTACTGTTGGCTGGCTTTTCCAACGTTCTTTAATAGCATATTGAACAGACTTTTTTTTTTTTGTCTAACTTGAAGTTATAGATAGCTGTTAAGTAGTAGATATTAGAAATGAACTTTGGGCATAATTGGAATAAATGAATTCTAAAACTGTGAAATTCATTTAGAATTTCGTGTTTTCATATTTGGTATGGAAAAAAGGGTTCGTTTTGATCCGATGAATTCAATCTTATATTGAACAATTGAATTCTGTCATTCATAAATGAATTTTATACTTTTTCATTTACACTAAATGGAGGTTACCAAATAGTTGTGGAACTTGAGAATAATTAGGAGGTCCTGTTTACATTCATCTCTACAATGATGATGCTAAAATTTCTTATATTGAGCTGCTCTCTGCCGCTCTTTTTTTTTTTTTATTTACCCTTCATTCTTTTAATCCTAAGTTTGTGTAAAGGTTCTCTTGCTGATCATTATCCAATGTTTAGAACCTCTTTTACTTATCAAGTGATTTATTCTTTGTGCAGGATAATGAAGCCATTTTGGAAGCATACATGAAGTCATGGGTTTCAGGTGCTCTTGACAGATCTGCAGTTCGAGGTTCGATGGCATATAGTCTTGTTTTGCACCACCTTTCGTCTTTCATTTTCTTTGTTGGTTGTCATGATAAGATATCACTACGAAATAAGCTTGTGAAATCTCTTTTGAGAGACTACTCCCAGAAGCAAAAGAGCGAGGTATGCAATTGCACAGCTCTTATTTATTAGTTGGTTTTTGACGGCATAAATGGGCTACTATATCAGCATTTCTTGAAATTTTTAATGCATTACTACGGTCTGTATGCACAATAAAATCTTAGAAGTCGATCAGGTTTTACAATTAAGTCTAACAAGTTATTTTATTACAATCAAGTGCTTAGAGTTTTAAAATTGACTCAATGCCAAATTATATTAGTGAACTAATAGCAATCTTTGTTTTTACATTTCAATCCTAAAACTTTAAAAAATCACACTTTTCTGTTCTAGTCTTTCTTCTTTTAGTTGCACCGTACCAAAAAAAAAAAAAAGAGGAGGAAAAAAGAACATAAAAGATAGGAACTTTCAAATCTAAAAACAATGGTGAAACATTTTTCCCCATGATATTTCCATTTATGTCTACAACTCGATTCTCTCAATACTTGCATGATGCACTCCCTCAACTTCCAACCTCAATATCCTCCCAAAAATATTTTGATTGTTATTTATTAGTTGACATTTCTTATCTTTTGCATGATATGAATGCTTTTTGCAAACGAAGAAAGGCAGCGAGGAAAGAAAGAAGTCTAAATTTCTTCTAAGTTTTTAGGACTGAAGTGTTTTTTTTTTTTTTTTTTTAAAAAAAAAGCTAGTATTTTTGGCATTGCCATTGACTAACAAACTGAGCTGTCAACATAACAAATGCCATTGACTAACGAACTATGCTGTTAACATTACTGATGGGATCAGTGAGTACTTTCAAATTATTAGGTTTGATTGTAAAAAAACAACTTTTAGGACTTGATTACGAAAATGAGTTTACAGTTAGACTTTTGTCTTCTGGTGTATCATTATCCCTCTTTTCTATGTTGGCAACAGTATTTAGCAGTTAATCTAATGTATTGACAACAAATTGTTTTAGATGGAAATTGATTTGTCTTCCAGTGTGTGTTGAGAGGGGGGGCGTGGGGGCGGGGGGCTTGGGGTTATCTGTCACCTTATTTTCCCATGGCTGTCCACTGTGATTGCCGAATCAAATTTGCTTATTTGCTTAGCTTGGATCCAGTTTCAAACTATTGACTTAACTGCTTAACCTTAACAGAGTAAGGTTGAATTGCTTCCATGATCTTAATTTGATGGAACTCCACACCTGGAGCAAATTCTAAAAGACTGGTGGAATTTGCTATTGAATTTTATGCAGTCTAAACTATAAAATTCAGTTGAATAAGATAACCTCTTGCTGACTTGCACCTTGGATTGTTATTTCTCTCTCTCTCTCTCTCTCTCTCTCTCTCACAAACAGTCTATCAATTATCAAAATAGAAATCTATACTCTTTTAGTCTTTTTTCAGTATTTTATTTTTTAAGATGATTTTCTTCATTTTTTTGCTCGAACGTAATGATTATTTCAACAGTGTATTTCATCTCTATTTCAATATGTATCGGCTTGTTCACTTTCATGATTTTAAATTCTGGTTATTATTCATATATAGCAACACAAACGGGAATTTATTTACTGAATAAAATGAAACAAGTTTCTAGTTCAAGGCTTCTGGCAGTATACCAGAATTTGTTCAACCAAAGTTTATGTTATTGTTGTGATCTTTTATTTGTTCTCTAAAGCAGCAGCAAGCACTAATCCGTTTCATACAATCTTCTTTGTTTTAATTGATCTGCGTAACTGTTTCTTGTTGGCAGGGAATGATGTTGGATCTTGTACAGTATCCCAATCCAGATCCTTACAACAGCAATATCGAGAAAAGATTTGAAGTACTTGCGGAAGCTTGTGATTGGAATTCTGTTCTTATAGCTGAAGTTGAGAAACTAAGGTCTGCTTTTGTAAAGAAACTGAATAGTGTATAAAGGAAAATTTGAGGTGCATAAATAGAGAAAGAACAAGAATAGAAAGGAGCATGTCCATAAGTGAACCTACCATATTTTAGCATGAATGAATGTGGTCAAAGTTTTGAGTACAAGCCGCGAGGGGTGAGGGCAAAGGTTGGTTCAGTCCAATTACGACCAGAAGATACAAACCGAAATTAGCTTGTGAACTGAACCGGTTGATTCGGTCAATTTTAGTCAACCGAAATTGGTTTTTGCCATGTTGGTTTGGTTTTAAATCCAACCGATCAATCTCTATGAAATCGACTCAAACCAAATGGTAACTTTGGTTCAAACTGAATGAATTGACAAACTGAACCTCCTTGAATAACTGACTGAACCCAATTGATTGGTTTGGTGTTCGGTTTTCGGTTCAATTCGGTCGGTAGTTTTGCACACCTGCCCACCCTGAGAAATTTATAACAAGATGATTTCTGATTAAGGGTTAAACAACTTCAGATTATCATGAGGTATGGATAAGATTGTATTGGGATGTTATTATAATGCGCCTGTGGATCATTTATGGCATTGTTGTTTTGTTTGAACTATTATTCAAGAAAACGTTAAGTTAAAATGCTTAATAGAAATTATAATAGTTATTTGTGTGAATTTGACATATTATAATCGTAAAAATAATGACTGAAAATATTCAGAATGTTTTTTTTTTTTTCAAAATTATGACAACATTTCAGAAATTACGACACATAAAACAATATTTTAAAATTATTTTTCCCAATAATTTTCAAAAGCTCTTTTATTTTATGTAGTAATAAAATTGATTAACGAACTAAAATTGTAAATTGGTCAAGGGAAATAGTTGAGGCATGATTTGTTTATTGATGATTAATTACGAACATACTAGTTAATAAGGATTGATGTGGTCAACAATTGATGATACTAACTTTGCACTTTTGCAACTGTCATCCAGCAAATTGTATTTAAATAGGTGAAATGCATATTTTTGACTCATACTTTTCTGAAAGAAGTTATGTGGCCCGTTTTACTTTGCGGCTTCCTATAAAATATTTCTATTTATTTTTTTCGTATTTAATAGGCATCAATTTGGGATGAATAAAATACATCCAACTCGAATTCTCTTATTTAAAAAAATGTAACCACATGTCCGAGAAAAAAAAAATACATCATTCGTCACATCAAATTCGATGTCCAAAATAAATGTGGCTAAAAATATTCCTTTATGTATTATTCCTTCCTCTTTCTCTTTCTATCAATTGCTACTCAAGAAGTAAAGAAACTATTACTTTCTTACTCCTCCATCGCCGCCGCCACTACTGATGCAGCCATCTCCTCCTCTCTCCACAGCTGCTTTCGTTGTCGCTACCGTTGATGCTATCTCCTCCTTCCTTCTCTTCCTTCTTTCTCTTTTGCTTTCAAAACACATAACATTGGGAGAAAGAAAAAATAAATCCTTTTTTGCTTTCTAAAAGTATTAAAATTCACTTTAATTACCTTTAAAGCATAAAATCAAAGAAAAACGGCACTTGATCTACTAGAAAAAGAAAGTTAAACTAGAAAAATTAAAAAAAGCATTAAATTGGTTGTTGTTATTCAAGGTTAGAAAGAGAAAAAATGGTTTCAAGGTACAAAGCAAGGAAAAGGTACATATGTTTTACCATCACCACCACTTTTACCTCCCACACCTCCACCAATGAGTCCAATATATGGACATTGATAATAGCTTCTCCACTATCCCCTTCTCCTCCACCACCATCGTCACCTCGACCACCTCACTCACCAAGCTGAGACTTATGAGATTCTTTTGTTCCTCAACCTCCCTAGGCATTATGGTGGGTTATTGAGGAGAAATGAAAATAGGTGGCAACATGGCAATTAAATAAGGTTTCACTCTCTTAACACTCCGTAGATACTCATACACCACTTTCAGTATGGCGAGGTACCTATTAAATATGAAAAAAAAAATAGACAAAGGTACCTTATAGGATCCCTGCAAAGTATAAGGGGCTACAAAATTTTTTTGAAAAAGAATAAGGTAAAAAATATGCATTTAGCTTATTTAGATAAGAATGATTATGTGCTTTTCATAAAAGGGCAAGACTACAATAGATAGCAATTATTTTATGAATCAATAAAGGAAACAGTTTGCACCATTAGATTTTCAACTTCTAATAATAATCGTTGGATTAAATTATAAACAGACAATCAGTTAATTGCTTTACAGTTGAATTAAAAAATTGTGTATTTTTCTTCTTCAATCACAATTTTTTTAAGCAATACACAATCAGATTCAATAGAGATGCGTTAGGACAGCCAAAGAATCAAGCAGTAATATCATCTTCTTATTTATAATCCTTAAACTCTTTGTGGCTCTAAATTCATTTCAAGTACCATTGGTCATAAAATTTTCTGTAGTTCCTCTTCATGCTAATGTCAAATCCAACTGCCATCATCTCCTTAAACTCCAAACATTGAAAACCAGAACTAAGAAGAAGAAGAAGAAGAAGAAGAAGAAGAAGAAAGTGCTAAAGAATGCTGTAAAGACAAAAAATACTTAACCTACAAAAATCCCTACATTTGTGAGTTGTTGCAAAAATACCCTAATATGACCTTCATCCCCTTGGCACCCCAATTTAAAAACTTTATAATATTATCACCCTAAAATCAAAATCAGCTAGGGCTTTGAATAAAAAACTGTGGTTTAATCAAAACTCATTGTTTTCATTTAGGTAGGTTTTGTCAAAAATCCCTAATTACTAATTTCATCTCTCCCCCCTTTTCTTCTCTGATAATGCTTGCTCGCGCCACCATCGAAGCTTTGTATCCAAGTCTCATGAACTTTTCACAAATATGTTCTTAATTCTTTTCTACTTTCTTCTTTTTTTTTCCTTTTTAAATTTTTTCCTGCCTAAAATTTCAATCGACAAGGATGAAATCATTGTAAAGTTCTTATTTCCTTAAAAATATGTTATCTAGTATGATTACCACTTATTTTTTAGACCATTCACTTATTATTAACCAACCTTTTTAGGTCTTCCAATCAAATATTTTCTCTTAGTTTTTCTTAACTTTTTCCTAAGCAAAGGTGTTCACTTATCCGGAACACAAATTTTTCCATTTTTCTTTCAAATTTATTCTCTAGCAAACTCAAATCCAACCATTTTTAAATGAAAAGAATATTTAGATAAATAAGCTTCCATATTGATGAGATATAAAAATTGTTAATCTTCATTGAAAATTCCCTTTCTCTCGGGTACCATCCATTAGCAAAGACAAGATTAGAATATCATGCATTTTCTTTTATTCAACTTCTTTTTCTCTCTATTTTTTTCCCTTTATCTTTTTCAAAGATGCCCCTTGTTGGACCCATTTTTGAGATTTTTAAATTGGGCTTAATATTTTGGATCGGGCTTGGACTTTATTTAATTAGGGCTCAATTGATATTATTTTATGTAATTAATTGATTAATTAATTTTCATTAATTAGTTAATTAATTAATTAAAAGAAAGAGAAAATAGAAATGTGGGCGGTAGTTGAAACAAAAAGAGCACTCCTCTAGAGCATTCCTTAAGTAGTTGCTCACGTACAGGATGGTGGGATACCAAAAGAGCTAGTTGGAACATGTGTCAGTGGATTATTTTTTGTAACCACCTGTGGAGCCTATAAATGGAGTAAGGGAACAAAAAAATTCAACAACAAAAGTCCAGCCAAATTCTCTGACGAATTCAACAATCAAATCAAACTCTCCAATGAGTCAAGCATTTTTATTTTTTAAAGATTTGTCTCTGTTTTTCCTAAGCATAGTTTATTTACATTTCCTGTAACTACAAGCTTTCATTTCAATACAAGTAATTAAATTACATTTCGGGCAAACATGCTCTTTCTTTTACAATTTCTTCGGCCAATTTTATTTTAATCGCACAATTGGTGAAGCGTATACTGTGGAACCAAACCCACAACCTAGAAGTTAGATCGAATGCATTTTATTTTTCAGTTGGTATACTTTACACACTTGGCATGCCCACATTTTCACAATTCAAGCTGTCAGCTAGCGGATTGTTGCTCTTTTTCCAAAAAAGAATTAACAATCTTTAGTGACATGCTCGGTGGGACCACTTTTTTGTGCTTTCTATCTTTCACTTGAGTTTTGAGAGCACATCATGACTCGAAAAACTCATTCTGCTGTTAAAAAATGTTGGCTCAAGGGTCAATTTTATCTTGAGATTTTGATGATTATGCAAAATAAATAAATTTAATATTATTGTACGTGCTAAGTTATTTTATGTAGATTTTCAATATGGAAAATGCTATAGAAGGCAAGCTCCTACAATTTAAGATTTTTTGAAGACCTTGAAAATTATTGAAGATCTTTTAGGGGTTAGTATCTTAGGATTTTTTGTAGGATAGAGAGATTATTCTCGTATAAGCACAAAATGTATTTTTATCTCTTTTAAAAGTCTTTTTGAGATATTTTCGAAAGTTTCCTTAAATAGAAAAGTTAAATATTTATATTTTAATTCCACTTACCTAAATTAAAAAGATTTTAGCTTAAATATTTTTTGGAAACAAATAAATGAGTATTTGTAAAAGATTTATTGACTTTTTATTTTTAGAAAGCTATCTTTTTATTTTTAAAAAGTCAAAATACTCATCAAAGGTAAAGATTTCAACGGGATCTTTATCCCTCTTATAAAAACGTTTTCATTATTTTGAAAACAAAAAGGATTTTTGTGTAAGAGTAGGAGTCTATTGCTTCAAAAGATATTTTTCAAAGCGCTCTCTCTAACCCCTTCATTTCTTTTCATCTATTTGCTTCAAGAGGTATTTTTAAGAGAAAATAAATTTTGATAATAATATTTTCTAAAGAACAGTTCAAAATGTTAATTCTATTTTCAAAATCTATTTTCTGTTCTTCCTATGCTTATAATTGCATTTCTCTTTGTCCATAAAGATTACTGTAATCTGCTATGGATTAAAGGCTTTTGAACGAAAAACATTTGTGTAATGGCTTAGGTGAAAAGCCATATTGTGATAGGTTATCAAATGACCTTCTCCTTGTGTGGGATTTAATATTTTGATAAGAGTTTCTGTTCTCTGCAAAAACAGAAAGGATAGAGGTTGACTAGAATCTTTAGAAATCTTGTATGACAAAGGTTAGATCTAGGAGTTGATCTATTTTCTTGTTAAGTCGATTTGTCTTTTACCCTAAAAAAAAGATAACATATTGGAGGATCTCAAGATGAGTCTTGGGAAGTGGATTTAGGCGAGTTAGTGTTGAATCACTATAAATCTTTGTGTTTATTCTATTTTTTTTTCTATCTACACAATTGTCAATCTTTTTAGAAATGCTAAGTTGTTAATAAGTTTCTATTTCTAAACGTAAATAAGCTTTATCTTCATGGAACATTAGAACTCTAAATTTCTGCATTGTGATTGTACCGAGTTCTAATTAGTCCTTTTATATTAAAGTATAATTCACAATCTAAGTTAAATTCAATTTTCTAACTTTGCTTAAACTTTGTGAAATAGTTCTAAATACAATAACTATTCTTCACAGAGTCATTATAAACTTGTAATAGCTTTGTGAGAAAGTTCTAAACTTGATAATTGACTCTCAAAAATGCTTTCTATTTTTGCTGCAAATAGAAGTTTGATCTTGTGCTTTAAATTTTTAGAAAACCTAATTCACCTCCCTCTTGGGTTGTTCCATATAGAAACGGGACCTATAAAAAAAAAACCATTGTCGGGTCTTTGGATTCGGATGGAGGACCTACAGGAGTAGGCCTTGGAAGACTTGAAAGAGGAGCATCTCCTCATAAGGAAGGAGAAATTAACTCTCCTGCTCAGAATTCCCCAGAAGTTGCATTTACCTCTGACGATCTCAATAAATGCTCACGTAAAACAATTTCTATTTCTGATCATGTCTATGATTCTTTTGATGTGAAAGTGATGCTGAAAGAACAAAGGCAAATGATGGCCCAATTGCTACAAACCATAAATATCTTTATGGAGAAGGTCACTAGAAAGAAGATTGATGTTGTGGACTCACCCATCAAAAGCACCACTCCAGACAGGCCACCCTACTGGCAAGCCTACAGTGTCTCCTAACATTGTTTTTGGGACTACTAGTCCTGTGACTAACCTAGGTGTTTATGAGGCTGAGGCTTCTCATGTTTCTCAATCGTTGACAAGCACTGAAGGAAGCCAATGAACTAGAGGAGTTGCCTTCAATGCAACTCGCCATAATACATAAACTAGTGTCATTGCAATTCCTCAAATAGTACGTAATCCTATTCCTTAGATTCCCCGAGTCATCATGGATGTTCTGAGGGACACTGTGTAGGAGCTGTATGGGCCTAGCCTTAGACAAGTTGGCTGCCCAGAGTTTGTGAAACCATATTTGAAAACAATTGACAGAGAGAACCCTTATCCTAAGGGGTAAAGAATTTCAGACTTCACATTATTCTCTGGAGAAGATGGACAATCCACCGTCGAGCATATAGCCAGATTCACCATTCAACGTGGGGAACATACCAATCTAGAGAATTTTGCTAACTATAAGTTGTGATTGTTTTCTAACTCCTTAATAGGTACAACTTTCACCTGGTATTCACTCTGATCAACTGGTGCGTAAAAAACTTTTACTGGTACATAAGACTTAACAACATGTATAGAACCCTCTTAAGTATTAATTTATATTTGATAAACAAATGAGTAACTGGAGTGTAAAGAATTGTTACTAACTTATGTTAACAAAAGGGATGCAAATATCTTATGTAATGAGTTTCAACATATTTTAAGGACAAAAATCATTCAATCAATTTAGAAAACTCATATTCTTCACTAATATTAATTACCAATTAATTAGAAACATCTTAGATTCACTTTTAGAATAAAAAAAATCATGGTTAAACAATTATTATAATAAAAGAACCAGATTTAAACAAAGAAATTGAATGATATTAAGTAACTCATCAAAACTACTGAAGAGAATAAAATACATTTGGTTTAGATTAGATTTTTGAGTTTGAGCACTCTAAATCTAAATGCTTATGAGTCTAAATGCTCACAAGGTATAAATTACAGTCATAAACTATTTTTGGCTAATACAATCGAATTCTCATAAATTATTGATAAGAGTGCAAAAAAAAAAAAAAAAAAAAAAAAAACGGATTTTAGATGCATTGGTGCTCTCAGTTTAAGAAATTTTGTTTACCCTTTTTGATTCTTGAATTGATTTTCACCGATTGATTGTCTAAGATACAATTCTTTTCTTCGTATTGAGAAGTTCTTGTCTTTCTCCCTTTCTTCTTATGCTACTGCCTCTTTTTCTTTCTTTATTTTGCTGCTTTTTTTATGTTTCTTTTTTGTTTTATTTTCACATTTTTGTCCTTTTTTTCCTCTCCCTTTTCCTTTCTTTTTAATATGCTCTCCCCCTCTTTTCTTGTTGTCTTTTTTTTATAATGTTAATTCCTCTCCCCTTTTCCCTCTCTCTTATTTTTTTTATTTCTAGTTGATAATGTTCTTCCTTTTTTAACTTCCCTTGAGCTCCTCTTCTCTTTAATCCTTATCTGCCCTTTTCTTTTTTCCTATAACTCTCTTTTATTTATCCTCAAATAATTAATAATTATTTTAGAGTAATTACTAATTATTTTTAGGCTTTAAATATACTTTTAACCCAATCCAAAATTCAATTATAAAATATAGCCAATATATATAGAAAAATTATAAACCATGCAATCCAAAAAATTACTAACATTAATTAATTCGAGAATCGAAAGATTTTCATCATCAAGCATAAAGATAAAAATTGAGCGCTAGCAAATGACCTGGAAACTTGTTTGGCTGAGAAGAAGCAGTGTGCGCCTACTTCCTAATGACATGCACCATTTAGAAGAAAGGTGAGTCACTTCTCAGCATCCAAATAGTCTTGGACGATCCTCTATTCCTCTTATGTTCGAGACCTTAAGAGGTGGATTTGAACCACTAAGTTGAAGAGAAATGAATGTAAAATTAAGTTAAGCTATCAGATTTTACTTTGTTTAGAGTGAAACATAACTTTTGAGCAAGAATGTTGAAGAAAACCCTTAAGAACTCAAAACTTGATCCAAATCCTAAGCTTGGTTGATGATAGTTTGTGTGTGGATGATTAATTTTGTCATATTGGTGATTGTTTTAATTGCTAATGAATACTTGAAGGTTTAATGAGAGAAGACTAGTTTTCTGTCCAAAAACCCAAGTGTTAAAAAATGTTTTCTCTTATCTCGAAAAATCTAAATTCCCTAAAAATCTGTGTAGTGGGGTATTTATAGGAGAATGTGATAGTTACCCTAATTTTGGGGATCAGGTGGCAAAAACCATTGGTGGCCCTAAAAAATCGAGGGAACCTATTTAATGGAAAATTAATCCGGATGACATGTAATAC
Organism: Jatropha podagrica; assembly: GCA_947857235.1. NCBI lineage: Eukaryota > Viridiplantae > Streptophyta > Magnoliopsida > Malpighiales > Euphorbiaceae > Jatropha > Jatropha podagrica. The sequence goes on along the minus strand of CANUEP010053380.1, from coordinate 8,605 downwards.
AAGATAGTGCATTAGGACTCATTTCGGGCACACCTGTGACTCTTTTCAAAACCTATTTCAATGCAAAACCCCTTGAAAAATCCAAAAACATAAAAATAATTAGGTAATTTTCTCACTTTTACCTCAGGTTATCAGATCAAGAATCGATTCCATCAGTGTTTGAAAATTGAATTTTGTTTAAAAAATGTTATCATCATTAAGCTGGTTGCCATGGTAAAATTGAGCATCTATATTTTGCTCCCAATTTGATGATTTTTTGCTTTTTACAAAATTTCATCAAAGTGTAAAGTAGACAAACAAGTAAGAAATACTTACCTTATAAATTGTGTAAAAATTACCACTTCTGGCAAGGTTTGTGTCCTTTGGATGGTCTAATAATATAAATGTTTCACTTTAGATGGCTTGATATGAAGATGCACCATGTTGGATGGCTTGATGAGGAAATGAATTGCTTTGATGACTTGATGTTGGAAAGCATCACTTTAGATGAATTGATTTGAGAAAATGCGCCACTTTGGATTGCTTTATATTTAAAAGCATCACTTTGGATGGTTTGATATGAGAAGTGCACCTATCAGGATTATATGAGGATATAATTGTAATAACTAGTGATTTGGAGAGCTTCATTATAATTAATTAATATTTGTGCCTTCCTTAAATGCATGTAAGTTGAGGTGGTATATTTAGCTGACTATGCACCACATCAGCAGACAAATTATATATATACTACTGTATGAGATGTTTAGAATCAATGAATGAATATACTATCCTTCTCTTCTCCATTCTCTCTCTCTTCCTTCTCTATTTTTCTATTTTCTCTCATTTTCTCTTCTCATTTGACTATACACTATTATTATTCTCTTCTCATTTGAACAGTTGTAAACTATGATCTATGATCCTAACAGCACCATCTTGGATGCCTTGATCTATAATGATATGTCACTTTTGATGACTTGTTGAAAGATGCGCCACTTTGGACGGCTTAAGGTAATTTTACTTGTAAAATGAAATTTTGCTAAATAAGAAAAAGGCCTTTGGCCTATAGGTTAGTATTAAAATTTCGTGATTATGCCCAAAAAAGTATGACTTTGCATAAGAAATATGTAATTTGCATGACTTTGCACTAAAATTTGTGATTGTGTGTGACTTTCCACAAAATGTGATTTTGAATTTAATGCACTTGGAATGCAAATCGAGAAGTTTACATGTTGGCCAAAAAAATTACCTGTAACCAACATTGATACCCTTGCTTAGGTAATGAGTCAAGATGAATTGCTAACTAAGCATAAGAGTTGTGTTGCAGTAATGGAGCCAGAAACCTTAGTTGGGCATAATAAGCCCAAAAGGTGCTTATATAAAGGTTTGAGGCCTTTATAACTTCACTTAGTCTTTTTTTTAACCTCTTTCAAATTCTCTAAACTCTTTGATCTCTTTCTTCAAAAAACCTTAGTTTTTTATTATAGGTATTAAATCAAAACTGCAATGGATTCTCGAGGGCGAGGTTGTGGACTTTCAAGCTCATTAGAATATAAGTGTTTGGGATATGGCTATTGCAGTACGTGCCACCATTGGGAGGCCTCATCACTTTATATACAGTGTAGGGTGGCATTTATGCTCCAAACTATGTACCGAGGTACTTTCCAACTCGATCTTATGGAATTTTTATTGTAAGTTACAACTTATTTTAAGGCATCAATTAAATAATTTAATGATTATCATTAAACTACTTGGTCCAAAAGTCATATTAAGGCATTGTTTCACAAAAATTCTTGAGCTAGCTTTTAGCATTTAACGTAGTTTTTATAATAGATTTTAGAGTTTAAGGGAGCATTTTATGAAAGGTTAAATATTTTAACATTTAACGTTTCATAAAGAATTTAATTATTTTATTTTTTGATAAGCATACTCATTGTTTTTTCACCTGAATTCAACTAATTAAATAATTAATATCCTTTTTTTGTCATTTTAAGTCAAATAACTATTTTTCCTGAACACTTATAATTTAAAGCTTTATAAATACCTACAAGTTATTAGCCAATAAAATAATTACCAACTACTATAATACTTAATAATAATTAAAATGGCTAAAATAGTGAAACAGACCCTAAGAAAGCAGCCAATTATTTTATCCGCATCCTGACCAACTTAAGAGAGTTCAGGAGAAAACGGTGTTTCTTTTCTTAGTGGAGAATTCCACTTATATACTATTTACACTCTAATTTCTAGCCTCTAAAATAGCTATATACAGATCTTTTTACATCTTAATTAAGTAAAGAATAAAATATTTATAGAAGAAAATCCATAGGCTTTAATTGATCAGCTAAAGGCCTAAATCATACAAAACAAAAATTTAACACAAAATCAGCAATACTTAAAAATAGATTCTTCTAAATCAGCAAGTAGATTCTTCTAAATCAATAAAAAATTATTTAATACTAGATTCTTCTAACTTCCCCCTCAAATTGATGCTGGTAAGTCTACAAGCATCAATTTGTCAATAAGGAAATTAGAGCACTGACATGTCATGGATTTGGTGAAGATATCAGCGAGTTGTAAAGTGGTGAAAATATGTGGCAGGGTTATAACTTGGCAATCATAGGCCTCTTGAATAAAGTGCCAGTAAGCTTCTATGTGCTTAGTGCATTCATGGAAGATAGGGTTGGCTGCAATTTGTATGGCACTAGTGTTATCAACATGTAATGGAGTCTGTTGATTTTATGAAAAACCAAGTTCTACAAGAAGATCACGTAGCCAAATGATCTCAAAACATGCAATAGACATTGCATGATATTTTGCCTCCGTGGATGACTTAGATACATGGTTTTGTTTCCTGCATTTCCATGCTATAAGATCATCACCAGTAAACATGCACTAGCCAATAGATCTCCTGGTGTCCGGACAATGTGCCCAATCAACATCACTGTTGGCTTTTATTTAAAGAGAAGAACTAATAGGAAAAAATAGACCACAGGTAGGTGTGCCAAGAAGGTATCGAATGATGCGACGAACTGCAAATAAATGGTGATGCCGAGGAGAGTGCATGAACTTGCTAATAGTGTGCACAACATAAGAGATATCTAACCAGATGATAGTTAAATAAATAAGACTATCAACCAATTTCCTATATAAAGTAGGATCCTGAATGAGCTCTCCTTCATCACTTTGATATTTTACATTCAATTCCATTGGATTTTCTACTAAAGTAACACCTGCGAGTCCAACCATTTGAATTAGGTCCTGAGTGTACTTCTGTTGGTTTAAGAAAAGACCTTGTGGTTGATGATGTACTTCTAACCCTAAGAAGTAAGTGAGTTGGCCAAGATCTTTCATATGGAAAGTAGAGTGCTATAATTTTTAAAGATTAGAGATGGCCTCTAGGTCAAAACTAATAATAACTATATCATCCACATAAATAAGAAGTTCACAATGCCTTTAGATGTCTCTTAGAAAAACAAAGAGGAGTCATATTGAATCTAAGTAAAGATGTCTATTGGAAAAATAAAGACGAGTCATATTGAATCTAAGTAAAAGAAGACTCGAGAAGAGTGGATAAAAAATTTTCAAACTAGACATGCGAGGATTGCTTCAAGCCATATAAAGAGCATTTGAGCTTGCAAACATCATTAGGAGAGATAGTAGACATATCATGGGGAAGTTTTATGTAAACCTCTTCCTTGATATCTCCATGTAGGAATGCATTCTTGACATCCATTTGAATTAAAGTCCATGACTGAGATGCAATAAGTGCTAGAAGAATTCACACAATGCTCATTTTCACCAATGGTGCAAAGGTCTCTTCATAGTCTGGACTATACTCTTATTTTTTTCCAAGAATCACCAATCTACCCTTGTAACGATTTATAGATCCATTAGAGCAAAGTTTGATAGATAACACAAATTTATTGCCAAGGGGTTTCACAAATGGAGGTCGTGAAACAACTTTTCAAGTCTAATTTTCCTAAAGTGCAAGAAGTTATGTTTCAATAGGTTTCCACCAACAACCATGCTCCGTGGCTTTGAAAGATGAAGGAATAGAAATAGAAGACAGGGTGACTATTAAAGCTATTAGGTTTGAGAAAACATACCTATCTAGAGGTTTGCTAACTTGTGTACTGTGTCTACGAGGGGCAGGTGTAATTATTGTACTAGAATCAGCAGCAGGAGTAGATGCTTGTGGGACGCTATAATTGTAGATGACTGATTAGTTATGGAAAAGGGAAATTTTTTATACACCAAAATTTCTTTAGAAGTTATGGAATCTACAGTAGAGTTAGTAAATAAATGTAGTACAGAAAATGAAGGAGAAAGAGAACCTTGATGAGAGAGAAAAAAGTATTGATTTTCTGAAAAAATCACATTGCTAGAAATTCGAATATGACCCAGATTAGGATCATAACAAAGATAACCTTTTTTATGTACTCAATAACCTAGAAAATCACATTTAACAGATTGGCCGTGAGCTTTGTTTGTTCATGTGCAAGAAGATGAACATAACATAAACAACCAAAAGTACACAGGTGAGAATAGTTATGAGCATAGCCAAATAAATACACTTTGCATTACAAATGCAATAATATTTAGCTAGATTCCATCTAATTAATATTGGCAAAAGACATAAATAAAGAGAAAGGTGAATAATACATGGTCTAGGAGAGGGTTAGCTAAAATAGTAAAGAAGATGATAGAAAAAGAGTGCACAAGTTTATCATTTAGAGTTGATAAACAAAATTTATTCAATTTTGGCCTTCTTTTTCTTTGGATATAGGGTGGTTATGTTTATCATCTTTATCCAATGTTTTTGTATCTCAAATCTAATTAAAATATTGCAAAACCTTTATTGACTAGTAAAAATTTTAAAGAGCATAGCATAATTGTTGATTTGTGGAATTGAAATTTTGCTTATCTCAAAATTTAATTAGATTAACAAACTTAAATTTGAATTTTAAATTCTATTAACTTTTATTCTTCTAACCTTCACTAAAATTAATTTAAAAAACCTGATCATATATGTTCCATTTTCAAATTTTCTTATTTAAATTTAAAATTATAAATATATATACTGATGCTCTATAGTTTATCCCTATGAATGCAAAAATTCTAGTTTATCCAAAAGGTATTGCCTTCTTCAATGTAAAATTAGAAGGCCACAAGGATAATCGCCAAAAGTACATAATTAAATTTATGCATTAGGTCGAATAATATACCTCTTCCTTAGCAAAACCAACACAAAAACCAAGTAAAAACATTAAGGCAACTTTAGCCTAGCTAATGATGTAACAGTTTGATTTTTCAATGTCTTTTTCAGTGTCGGTAATAGTGATTTATCGGTCTGTGAATAGTACCATCGGTCCGAAACTTTGTATTATTTCGGTCTGAAAAAATTACTACAAGTGTCTAATATTTTATTTAACATTTATAGAGTATGTTTGCATAATTTAAGCAGGTAGAAAATATTTCATGAATATTTTTAGAGAATTAAGGCATTTAATGAATATTATTTTATAGTGTAGTATGTTAAGGAATAATTAAGGAATTATTTTTGTGGAATTAATTTAATTAATTGGTGGAGTTAAATAATAATTAGAGGAGAATTATTTGATGAATATTTAGAGCCATTGGATAAGAATACCTTGACTTGATCTTAGCCTTTCATTTGGCATAAAAGAGAGAAATCAAGTTTGACTTTTCCACTTAAAGCTACCACTCAGCAACACTTTCTCTTTCTTCTTCTTCACCATCTCCACGCCATTTTTTTCTTCTTCTTCTCCTCTATTTTCTTCAATTTCTTACCTCTAAACTACCATTAAACTATCAAATCAAATCAAAGTTTAGTGATTAACTCTTGAGAATTAAGTATAAAGAGTGGGAATTTGGAGTCTTTAAGCTTAGAATTTGAAATTACCATTGAAGCAAGTAAGTTGTGAATTTTAAGTTTTGAGAATTAATAAGTAGAATTCATGGTTAGTACTTGTAATTGATGCATTAAATCATGCTCCATTCATTTCTTTTGTTAATTTTTTATTTTAATGTAAATTTTTCCTACTTGAAGAGGTTGGTGAACCCTCTCTTGAAGGGAAGGAAAAAGCTAAAGAGTAGAGCTCTATAAGCTCCTTCAAGCTTGATTAAGAGGTTAGAACACTAATATTTTGATTTCCCTTTCAATTTCTTTAAGTTTGTAATTTTTAGGTTTTGAATGATTTTGAAAAATTATATGAATTGTGTTAGGGAAAGGATATTTGAATTTTTTATTTGATTTCTCATGATTCTTAACCATGGAATAATGCTTAAAAGGGAAGGAAAATACTTTCTTCCCCTTAACCATGAGTGGCCGAACCTCTTAGGAGGAGGGGCCTTAGATTTTATTTTAAGCCTTCATGTTCCTTTGTTTTATTGAGTTTTTGAATGGTTTTCTTTAAGAAAAATGTGGTTATTTTGAAAAGAAACGTTCTCCCTTAAATTTGGAAGAAGTGGCCGTACCTATGTAAGTAAAGGACACTTTGTTTTCTTTGATTTCTAAGTATGATTTTAACTTAAATGAATTTATTATTAAGCAATTTGATGATGGTTTAAAGCTCTACTGTGAATTCTATTGTTTTAGTATTTTTCAAAACTTAAAAAAGGTTTGGACGTGTAAAAATGGATTTTGCAGTCAACTATTTTAAGTAATGATTTTTATGGTTTTAAGTAGCGAATTTGATTTAGGAATTAAGACTATTAATGGAGGAAACCATACCTCCTTTGTTTTCAATAATAGGTCGAACCTTCTTTATTGGGTAAGGCATGCTTTTTATCTTTTAAATGTTAACCTTCAAGTGTTTTAAGCTATGTATATTTGTGTATTAAGAAAGCATGATTTTGGTTTTGAACATAAGAGAACTTAATGAGTATTTACAAGTTGTAGGTTAAGTAATTTAAAGATAATAAGTATTAAGTTATAAATGTTTTGGATAAGGAATTATGTATGAGAAATAAGGTTATTTGTAAAAGAATGGTTTTGTTTTGGGTTCTAGTATGCATGATCGAAATATAGTAAGATGAGATTTATTCTAAGTGATGAGCATGCTCGGGTTATCAGCCAATTTTGTTATGTGAAAGCTATGATCATACACTAGAGTTATCAGCCCTTCTGAATAAGCAGACGCGCTTATTATTGAGTGTGTAGCACTTTCATAAGCCATTAGGGGCGCTACCACAACCCTCGTTTCTGATAAGTGGTGGTGCTTTCACATGTCACAATGAAGTGATAGTGAAATCGAATCTAGTTATCTTTCTTTCTGTGTATATATGAACCCTTAACTAAGAAACATGATTTTATTCTGTTATAAAGAAATCAGAGATGTATTTGTATTTATGAAGATTTTATTACTCTTGACATATTGCGAACTATTTATTTTTAAGAAACGAACTTTTATGATATTCAAAATATTTTAATTTAATTGGTATGTCTTAGGTACGTATTGTATATTTAACTTGAGTATTTTAAATTATATTTGAGATTTATTGCTTTGACAATATTTTGCTACTTTATCGATAATTATTTAGCATCACTAAGTCTTTCATTCAACGCGTTGATTTTTATCACGCGCAGGTTAAGAGCGGTGGACACTATTCGAAGACCAGAGGAGTAGCATCAGAGTAGAAATATTATCTTTGGGTAGGACATATAGTAATTGGTGATTTTGGCATTTATAGGAAATATTGTAAAAGTATTGAGGTTGTAAATATTGAAATTGTAATTAATGAGATTGGTGGTTATTTAAGTATTATTATCCTATTATATTTATGGTGTATGGATGTTAATAAATATTTCTTGAAATGAATGATAAAATAACATGGTAGAACTTGAGTGAACTGATATGACCATTCAGAAGTGCTGCGTGTTTTTAAGTTGATTGGAGTTTTGGGGATTCGAGGAGTATTTATGTTGGAAGTATATTTGTTACTCCGTTTGGCAAGTTGATTTTTAAGGAAAACTCTTGTGAATTTTTCGTAGAAATTTTCCTTAAACTCTGTTTTAAAAAAAAAAAAGCTTCTCCTTATGAAGACTTAACCACTTCTAATATATGATATAGAGTTGATAAGTAAGATAAGACGGTGCTCTAACACCGAATGTGGCATTCGTCGTCTGGTCCTTTGGGATTAGGCGGCGAGTGTTACAAATGATTAACAATTCGTTTATTTAGTGTTTTTCTTTAATATCGGTAATAGTAATCTACCGGTCTGTGAATAGTACCATTGGTCTAGACTCGGTATTATTTCGGCCTGAAAAAATTACTATGTGTGTCTAATATTGTATTTAATATTTTTGAAGCATGTTTGCATGATTTAGGTGGGTAGAAAATATTTCATGAATATTTTTGGAGAATTAAGGCATTTAATTGTGAACACTCAATTTTTTAGGCTCAAAAAGCCTATTTTCCCGGACTGCAAACAGCCTGGCCGGACCAAAGGCCATTTTGAAAATTCACCGAAAGCATGCCAATATGGTACTTGAAATGTCCGAAAAATTATGAGGATCGCGGAACCGGTCCCAGAATATTTTTTGGAGGTCCGGAACTCCCGAAAAAGCCTCCGGAGTGAAAAAAGGAGGAGAGTGGGGCACGCC
>CANUEP010053265.1:0-17749 GCA_947857235.1 Jatropha podagrica | reverse complement strand
TGATGTAATTAACAGCAGCTGAAGGTTTGACAATCACCTTATGCCGACTGTTTAGAGGTCGAAAAATCAACTAGAGAGGATGGGAGGGAGGCCGTTGCTTTTGCAACTTGGAGAGAGGATTTTGAGATTTTCTAAATTTGGATTTTGTTAATTTGTGGGTCCCACAATAAGGCTTTTTTTGTCATTTTAATGTAAATTAACGGAAAATCAGCCCTTTTTGGACGGAAGGACTAGATTGTTGGATGGAACCAAACCTTAGGGACGTCCGAATAATTTGACTAAAATACATGAACGAAGTTATTAATTTGGTAAAACTCAGGGATGAAATAATAATTTTTCCTATGGCTTTTTTTGTCATTTTAATGTAAAATTAACGGAAAATCAGCCCTTTTTGGACAGAAGGACTAGATTGTTAGACGGAACCAAACCTTAGGGACGTCCGAATAATTTGACCAAAATACATGAACGAAATTATTAATTTGATAAAAACTCAGGGATGAAATAATAATTTCCCTTTTAACTATTTAAAAAAGTATTGTTCAATATAAATAAATTTTCTTTTTATTTTGAGTACACGCGTGGAAGGGAGAGAGTGAGTATAATTCGGATCAGGGAATCAGCGTGGGTGAATAACGTAGCGCCGACTCAACCATAACTCTCGACTTCTTATCTCTACTCTCAAAGTCAAGTGCATGTCGGGCCAGCGTTAGAAACCATCATAACCGTTCAAAAGATTTTCTCACTCATCTGCACGGTTAGTAGCATTTAGTCGTTGATAACATCCATAAAAGCCAAGATTCAAATGCTTTAAGATCAAATATTTTCCTTCTAAATCATACTAATATATCAATTTTTTAAAATTCAATCGTTGACTTTTATAGGCTGAGATAACATAGGCCACGTAATAAGGATAACTCTTCCCTTAACTCATTAAATTTATAAAAATAATCATGGTCGAAGGGCGAGACCACTTACTCATTACATAAATGAGAAAATCAATCAAACCACTATCCTATTAATTATATTAATATATCAACTTCAAACTATAGAAAAATTATTGTTGAATATAATTAATAAGGTATAACAAACATGGGGGAACTAATAATTAAAGTTGTAAAGGCAAACTTTTCAATATGCAAATGGGGAGGGAAGACCATGAATGAAATTAAATATTTTAAAATGGTCAAAGTTCGATAGCTAAGGTGAGTTTTTTTTTTTTTTTAAAAAAAAAAGAAGGGCAATTCTTATGTCATGAATCAAAAAATAGTCATAGAATAGTAAGACATAAATTTTATTAATTAAATAGTCGTTGATGGATCAACTTGATCTACTTCTAAGATTTCTGGCATTACTAATATTTGTGTTTGAAAGAGACAAAATGAATGGAGTAAAACACTTTCCTATGTTTGAAAATATAACATAGGAAAATATAAGTGAAAATATGAAAAGAAGGAAAATTTTAATTATTTTACCACAATCTCATAATCTCTCCAAATTAGAGAGAAAGTAGAAATCCATAGAATGTTGTTTACTTAAAATTACGAAAGTGCCTATTACTTCACCTTTATTAATTGACCTTTTTTTGTTGACTCATATTAGAAAAATTTTTAAATAGACTCGGTCTATCACGGTAGCTATAAACTCATCCAATGAAATAAAATTACATAACCCATAGTTTATTTTAACCCATTCCACATCAATAGCCCTTAAACCAAAGCAACTAGGTTTTTTTATCTCTAACCAAAAGAAAATCGTGAAAGAATTAATAGGGATAAGATAAAAAAAAAAGTAAGTGCCTAATGTGGTTTATTTCATTGGATGAGTATATAACTAACGTGGTAGATCGAGTCTACCTAAGAGTTCTTCCTCATGTTGAGCTAAGATTAGTTGCACTGTTAAGGAGAGTTTTGATATTTATTTGATGAGACAATAAAATAAACGAAAAACAATTAAGGATGAATTTTGTTCATCACTTGGAACAATTCTGCATCAAGTTATTATGATGCAGAAAAAAAATTAATAATTAAAATAAAGAAAAAGGTACGATTGTCAGTAAAGAATAATATATTGTTTGTTTATTAACTACTTTTTTAAGTTAATACTCTCTGGGCCTCATTTTATTTACTTGATTTGATAACACGTATATTAAAAATTTAATCAACAAAAGTTATTTTATCCTTTTTTCTCTTTAACTCATTAAAATATTAATAAAAATTTTTTATTTAATGAACAATAATGAAAATTATTATGGAAAAAATAATTATTTATATATTTAAATTTAGAAATGTTGCAATCATTTTGAGATATCTAAAAAAGAAATAATAAATAAACGAGATGGGATAGAGAGTATATTATTTAATAAGGAAGGGTAAAATTGAAAGTTATAATAATAAAAATATTTTCTTTCCTCCCTCTATTTTTCTTCTAATCCAAACATAACATGAAAAATAAGGAGCCTAACATACAAAAAATTTTCAACCTTTGTGACTTATTGCAAAAACACCTTAAACTGACTTTCGTCCCTCAAACACCCCGTCATGACCCGTTTCCAAAAACCAAACCGGCACTAAGGCCCGGATGAGTGTAAGGCCTCCTAGGCCCTAGTAAGCCTAAATCCATTAAATCAATGCACTACTCATATCAAGCCTGTGGCCTAATAATCAAATCCACATAAGGAATATTGTAGCTCATCCAAGTTTTTCACAGTTAACTCCTACTATTTAATAAACACATCAAGTAGCCCAATATCAAATCCACATAAGAAGGATTGTAGCCCATCCAAGTTTTTCACAGTTAACTCCAACTATTCAATAAACACATCAATTGAAGATTAGTCAACGGCGCCACGAAAACCCCCAATGAGCTATCTTCACAAATGGCTCGCACTCTCATCATGTGTTCACTAGGGAGTTGATCCTCATACATGGTCGACCGGTCTCAACCTCACTTGACTAATCCTTTTATTTTTTTTTTACACTCTTTTCTTTTCCGTACCAACAAGAGGCCACCATGTTATTTTCCATATCATATTTCATCAGATGCACATGGAAGCGCCAATCTCATCATACATGGCCAACAATATCTTAGACTGCCTTCACAAACCCAATGATAACCCACTTCATTCCAATTCTACATAAGTAAAACATACATGAAGCACATCACAACTAATCAAATCATTTTCAATAGCAACAAATAGAGCAATACAAAATAACAATTTATTAAGTAATGCATGTCTAGCATTTAACCGCGTATGCGTGGATGCAAATGCTGGTCGATGATGCAAATTATCTAACACTACTTATAGATTCTTATTGCCCTTAATATGACTCTCTTTATTACTGCTCCCTTTCATCTTTTGCCTTGGCATTCTAGAAGCTTGTAAGTATCTAGAAGGAAAATTTATGAATGAAAATAGTATACCAAACAAACTTCCTATTCAATAGAAATGGTCGGTCCGAACTAAGGTAATGGGTTATGACACACCTTAACTCGATAACTTAGATATATTGTCATATTAAATGTAAAATCAGCTAGAGTTTTAGAGTATAGTAGTAACAAAGCGGGTTCCACCTAATCAACTTGGGTTAACTTAACCCAAGCCCTTAGAATCAAACAAAACGCACCATTTCCTAAACCTAACAAACAAGAAATTGCTTATTCCCTGATTCCTTCTTCTTCTCTTTCTCCATCGCTAATTAAATGTAAAATTTTTGCTGCACATAACGCCGATAAATGGATTCTCCGTCTACGACCATCTACAATCTTTCCTTATTTTTTTTCTCTTTTTTCCAAATCTATATTATATATACATGTGGGAATAGGGAAGGAAATTATAAGATTTTTTATCATAGCCATAGATTAATTTAAAATTTATAATATATCCATTTAGTTAGATTTTTTATACATTCTAATTGGAGAAACTATTTATTCTTTTAGTTGTATATTTTATTGTCTTTTAATTAGACAATATTTATAAAAATCATTGGAGAAAGTATTTTTATTGTCTAATCACTTCCCCGATTTGAACTTGTTTTTTATTGTCTTTTATAAATATCAATATGAAATAGATTATATTATCTTTTTGAATATCCTTTTATTTAGATTTTATATATTTTAATTGGAGAAAATATATACATATATTTTTCTTTATTTGATCTTATATTATTATTGTTTTCAATAATTTTTATAGTTAATAGATTTTAATGTTTTTAATTATATGTTTTCAAGTGATACTACTTTAAAAAAGGTAAATCAAAACCTTAATTCAAATATTGAAAATAAAATTTAAATTCTTTAATTAATTATGTTCTGAATTTTTTAAAATATGGGAGAACACTTTACTATTAGACTCTAATTAACTAAATTCTGTTTGATTTTTTTGGAGATGATGGCGTATGCACTCTTATTTGGACAATTTAGGCATTATTATATTTGATTAATGTCATACAAAAGTATTCCTTTTTCTAACAAAATCTTATTAAAAAATACGCTATAAAAGTGTGAATTAATAAAAAAAAAATGCTATTTGAGCATATTTACTATCATTTTGATTTTCAATTTTTCTATATTAAAGATAAATTGATGAAGAAATTCAACGGCTCTCTTTTTATTCAACATTTTAATTCTTTTTAATTTATGAAATTTATTTAATTTTTCTATGATTTAATTAGATGTATTTTTAAAAAATAATTTTTAAAATAGATATAAACATAATTAGATTTTTAATTTTTAATTTTTTTAAATAAATATATGTGACTTTGAAATTTTTTAATTTAATGTCAGATATAGATATTTATAAACTTGAGAGAGGCTATTTCATTATCAATATTATTATTTTCATATTGGTTGCAAGTTACATATTAATATTTATTTATTTCATTTTGAAGTCTTTTTTAGCAAAAAAAATTCTTGAAACAATTAAAATGAAAGTAGTTGCATGTTAAATAGAAAATTAGATATTGCAAAATTTTGGTTATCTTTTAATATATTTTTAATTTAATGAGTAATAAATTTTTTTTCAACAACTTTAAGTTTTTATTAATCTTTTTGAAATAGAAATTTTTTTATTTTTTATTTTTATAAATTATATTAATTAAAATAGATAAAAAAAATTTTATATCGCTAATTTTAAATGAGTAAAAATAAATGTTAATTTTTATTATTTTAATCAAAATAAATAGTAATGTAATTTAATAATAAAATTTATTTAAATAATATATTTATATCAACGCTGATACGCTCAGAATTATGAGTATTATATTACATATTAATTATTATATTTAAAATAGATATTTGAAATAAAATCAAACTCAAAAGGAAATTTAGATTAAAGAGATGATCAGAATATATCCAGGGGGACAAGCTACAGTGGTTTTTCTCATTTATCCAAATTTACCTTTAAAGCCTTTTTCCTTTTTCCTCCACAAATTCATCATTGAAATCTTGATCAGATTTTTATTTTTTTAGCTTTACAGAGCAGAAGTGATAGCAAATGCTTGCTCAATATAATGTATCTTACCAACTTCGTTGCTATATATACTTTGAATTTCCTATACTCTGCATTAGAAATAAAGTATACCTTTCGCAAATTGCAAATATTTTTATGTATTGGGTGTTTCATATATTTTCTTATACACCAAAAATCAGATGAGATTCAGGCATGAATTCCACAGCTTCATTCATTAAAAATACAGGCAACTGAGATTTAAAAAGGCGTACCTGAAAAATGGAGCAAATAGCATTTGGACAACCACTAACCGGCGCCAGTAGCAAATTCTCCTCACCAGTGGTCGGTGATAAGCTGTGACCTTTTTGCCATTAACTTGGTTTGCCAAAGACAAAGAATTAGGGCAACATCAAACAGAGGAGAGAAGAAAACAAAATAGACTCTGCCGTAATATTTTAGACTTAAAATTCCTAAAATTTTCCGACGCACTTTCGTCGGTAACTTGAAACAAAATTCATCGGTAAATTAATAAAAAAAAATTCTACAAATATTTACCGATCCATTTCGTCGGTAATTTGTAGTTACCTTCTTGTGTCATTTATACGCAAGACATTTATTGATCAATTTGGTGGTATTTTTTATTGGTCGGTATTTACCGACGAAATAGAGACTAAAAGTGATCGCTACAATTTTATAATATTTTTTAAAATTATAAAATTTATTTTGGTCATTGGTGTAATTTACATATGTATTTACTATTTTTTTTAAGTGTGAAAATAAGCGTTTATACCTCATTAACTCAAGTTGGATAACTTAAAAAATAACAAAAAAACACAAACCTGACTTAAATAATAATTATTAATATACTGTTTTTCACATTAGAATGGACAGTACTTTAAAAAGAATGTAAACCTTCTCGACAAGCGGTGTCATAAAAAATAATACACAAATGACTCATCACTGCTTTCTCTTACAAGTAGCATTGACTTTGGAGGAGCAATAAATGCTGAATTTTCAATTCAATCTCATTTTCCTCTTCTTCAAGCGGTACGAGTGAAAATGAAACTGTTCAGACTTTGCATACCATTAGAGCTTCCTCTTCTTCTGATTTGGAATAAGCTGAGGAATGCTTTCAATTTTCATTTTCTGCTATTGTGATATTCAAGGATGAGAATTAATCAAACTAAATCAAACCAAATTAAATTAGTTTCAGTTTATCTGATTATATTTTTATAATTTCAAATCGAAATTAAATGATATAATAATTTATCCAAATTGAATTAAATTGATTTGTTCGTTTATTATAAAATAAATTTACTATTTTAGACATTAAAAAAATTCAATTAGTTATATATATTTAAACGAATTAAAATTAAAATCAAATAATTTAATATATCTAAATCAATCGATAACCGAATTTCTAAAATAAATATCTAGAACCAATCAAATTGAGTCTGTTTAATTCGATTCTCGATTAAAAATTAATAATTGCTTATCTTGGTGATATTGTATAATGCTAAAGGGTAATATTTTAAAATACATATATCTAATTGAGTTTCATACAAGGAATAAGGATAATATCGTATCAATAACGACTTGCAAAAAAAAAAAAAAAAAAAAAAAAAAAAATTTAATTTTTTATGCAGTTTATAAATATGCCATGCATAAACCTTAAACCCTCCTCTCTCGATATGGGTCCAATTCACTCTTATTAGCTGAGGTGATAGTCACCGAGCATATAATGTTCGATTTTAACTCGTGGGGGAGACAATAATAAAATAAAATAAAATTTTAATTAAATATTAAATTTAATTGAAAATATTTATTTTATTAAGTATTAAATTAAAACTTACAACAAATCTCTCACATTTCACTGCATATTCACAAACTTAAGAACCGAGAATAATTCAAATGTTAAACAATTTGGCTATTTATAGCCAATTTTTAAAGAACAAAACAAATTATCTTTAATTTTTGTCAAATGTTTGGCTAATAGCGGTGTCAAACATTGAAGACTTCGTTTTATTTTCATCATGTTTCTTTTACTTCTTTTTTTTTTCTTTTTTTGTCAATTTGTGGGATTCAGTAGGACCTTCACTTTTCACTTTTTTTATTTTATTTTGTGTTAACTTTAACACTCTCCCTCAATACAAAAAATATTTCTTTATAATTTCTCTTGAAACCATACCAAAAAGCTTTCAAAACTCTTTCATTTTTACCATGGGTAATCCTTTAGTGAAAATATCAATCAACTGATCTTTTGTCTTTACCTTCATTATCTTAATCTCATCTTTAACCGATTTCTCTCTTATTAAATGATATTAAACCTCCACATGTTTAGTTCTTGCATGAAATATTGGATTCTCAACTAAGCTGATTGCTGACAAATTATCACAATAGAATGATATTGGATAATTAATTTCTTGATGCAAATCTTTAAGCAATTGTACCAACCAAGTGCTTTCCTATGTCGCAATTGTCACTGCTCGATACTCTGTTTCTATGGTTGAGAGTGACACTGTTGGTTGTCTTCTACTGCACCAAGTAATTACTCCAGAATCCAGACTAAATACATAATATGTTGTTGATCTTCTTATGTCATAATCACCAACATAATCAGCATCACAATAGCCTTCCAATTTGCAATCAGCATTACTTCTGTAAAATAACCCGAAATCAAGTGTTCCTTTAATATATCTCAAAATTCTTTGAACTACTTTCAAATGAGGCTTTTTTAGATTCTGCATGAACTAGCTTGCTACTCCAACTGCGAATGCAATATCTGGCCTTATAGTGTCAGATAGATTAAGCTTCCAACTATCTACCTGTACATTTTTGAATCCTTTAATTCTTTGCCTTCCGAAATACTTAGTTTGGTGTTAATCTCAATTGGAAGAGCAAAAGGTTTACAATTGAGCATTCCATACTTCTGAAATAGATCTTTTACATACTTTTGCTAGCATAGAAACACTCCTTCCTTTGTGCGTTTCACTTCTAATTCGAGAAAGTGACTCAATTCTCCATGTTCTTTCATTTGAAAGCGAATTCATAAATTCTCCTTTGTTTGTTGGATCTCAATCTCATCATCTCCAGTAATTATAAGATCATCAACATAAACTAGGACAATTGCTAGCTTCCTTCTCGAGCTTTGACAAATAAACTGAAATCAACTAGTGTAACTGTATAACCACTGTGAACAAGGAACTGAGCAATTTTTCCATACTAAGCTCTTGGAGCTTGTTTGAGTCCATACAGTGCCTTCTTCAACTTGCAAACATGTTGAGGATAAAGCTTATTTTTAAAACCTTATGGTTTCTCCATGTAAACTTCAAGATCCAACTCTCCATTTAGAAAAGAATTTTTCACATCCATCTGCCATAGATTCCATGGCTTGTACGCTGTGAGTGCTAATAAAATACGAACAGTTGCAATCTTAGCTACTGGACTAAACATTTCATCATAGTATATTCCATATTGTTGTGAAAATCCTCAAGCAACTAATTGAGCTTTGTACCTCTCAATTGATCCATATGGCCGGGTCTTGATCTTATAAACCCATTTGCATGATATGAGCTTTACATCTTTTGGGTTTGGAACTAAATTCCATGTTTGATTTTCTTCCAAAGCTTTAACTTCTTCCATCATGGATTGTACCCATTTCACTTTCTAAGATGCCTCTTGATAAGATTTCAGTTCTTTTTCAATTTCCATAAATGCAACATTAGCATACTTTAGATTTGGCTTCTCTGCCTAATTGATCTTCTTAACTATGACGATGATGGTTATGGTGGTAATAATTCTAACATTGGTTGATCTTTTGACATACTTGTTGATTGGTCCTCCTTTTCTGTTTCTCGATAAACACTTGTCTGCCACGACTTTTCTTGTGGTGCTAACTGTGAAACAACTTCAGTACTTTGTTGTAATTCTTCTAGTGGTTCTTCAAACTTTTCTTACAGTCTTTCCTCTACCTCCTTAGATTGAGGTAACACCACGTACTCTGGGGTCCACTAAGATGATGTCTCATCAAATACAACATTGCGTGAGACATAACATCTGCCATTATTAGGATCACAACATCTTCATCCTTTTCTAGTTTCGTGATATCCTACAAAGATGCATCTGATCACCTTTTTATCAAATTTACCTCGAAGATGATCAGGCACAAGTACATAACAGATACACCCAAAAACTTTGAAATGACTTATAGTGGGTCTCATTTTTTTGAATTTCTCAAATGGAGACACAAATCTTAACTTTGATTGTGGAAGCCTATTGATTATATGAGTTGTTGTTCTCATGCATTCTGCCCAAACTCGGCCAATGACATTTTTAGCATGTAACACACTTCGACAAACTTCTGCAAGGTGCTTATTTTTTCTTTTAGCAATTCCATTCTATTGTGGTATGCCTGAACAAGTCAATCATCGCTGAATCTTGCATTGACGAAGATAAGTAAAAAAACTCATCAAAAGTGTACTCACCACCATTATCTGTTCGAAGACATTGGATTTTCTTCTCAATTTTATTTTCTGCCATTAGCTTGAATTCTTTAAACTTTGCTAGAGTTTTAGATTTTTCTTTCATAAAATATACCCAAATGTATCTAGAATAATCATCAATAAATGTAACCATATAATGCATACCATTTATTGATGACTGTTTTGCTTTTCCAAACACATTTGAATGAATCAACTCTAGTAGTTCTTTGGCTTTGAAAGTTGAACCTTCATATGGTACTTGATGCGTCTTCCCGTACTAGCATCTTGCACATACTATTTCAGTACGAGCTTCAAGATTTGGTAGTCCTATAAGTGAAGACTTATTCATCATTAACTTTAGCTTATGATAGTTGACATGTCCAAGCCATGCATGCTACAAATCCACCATCTTGCTGCTTCTTGTTTTGTCAACATAGGCCTCCTTAGCTAGCATCACATACATGGAGTCTACTTTAACCCCTTCCATTTCAGGTGTATAAATAATTTTAATTTTTTGATACACCTTGACATCATTTGGGCCAAAAATAACAATTTGCCAGAGTCTGTCAACTGTGGCACTGACAAAAGATTTTTCTTCATTCTTGATACTCTGTAAACATCATCTAGCTGCACTTTCTTTTTGTTGTGACAAGAATCAATAACCGTATTACCAATATAGGTAACTGGTAATTTTGTATCATTTGCAGTTGTCACAACTCGCTTGCCTTTATATTCTGAAGAATTATGAAGCTTGTCTTTATTTCCTGCCATATGACTAGAACAGCCATAATCAAAATCCAGTCTTTCTCATAATTTACTCTATGAGAATAAATAGCACTAGAAGCTTGTTCTTTTTCCTTCATTACTGCCATAAGACTCGGTACTTCAATCACTTCTAAATTGGACTCTTCTTGCATTATTGTCGTACTTGCAAAAAATGCTTCAAGATCCTATCCTAGTTCATTTTGCTGACTTGTACTTGCTATTGTTGCATTACCTTCGACGGTCCTTTTATTATGCCAACATTCTCTAGCATAATTTTCCTTTTTGCCACATGCGAAACACTCACCATTTTGACATCTAATGGATTTAGACTATCGATTATTTTGGAATTGCCTTATTGAGCTCCTCTAGATTAGAAATTTCCTCATGTGTGGGATTGTCTCTATTGAGCTTCCCCTAATTGAAAATTTCCTTGTGCTTTCCTCTTTGTCTGGCCATGAACTTGATTCTTCCTTCTGTTGGTAAAGAGTGCCACCTCTTCTGTATTTGATTTCTTGACTTGCCAATAAAATTTTCAACTCTTCGATTGAAGGTTGTGTGGGCCAACCTTATACTGGAGCAATAAATCTTCTATATTGAGATCGTAAATCATGAATGATTACTCGCCTCATTCTGTCATTGTTGACTCTGGATGCCTCATCCAGTTTTGCAATTTCTCTACAAAGAGACTTCACATTTGTGAAGTATTGACTAATTGTCATATCAAGTGCAATAGACACTAGCTCACTTTCTAAGACTTGTAGTCTTAAATCATTTTTCTTTACAAAACGAGAGGCAAGCGCGTCCCAACCCTCCTTTGCTTTATCAGCTTCTTTGATGTGCTCCATCATTTCATCTTCAATTATTGTCTTAATAGCAAACATGGCTTTTTCTACTTTAATCTTCCATTTCTTTAGAAGATTGTTATCATCTTATGGTGGTGGTGTGATCTCCATCCCAGCAACAACCTCCCAGAGGTCTTGACCTTGCAAATATGAGTCCATGCAGGTCTTTCATATGTTTTAATTATTGTTATTGAGCTTTTTTTATGCTCCCAGCATTACTTGATTCTGTCATGGTGTCTTGGTATTAGCAGCATCACAATTTACCAAGAATGCGCGATTCCAAACCAACAAACTTTACAGTTTCAAACTATGCACGAACAAAATCTCGACAACAACCCAAATCAACAAAAAAATCTTGACTGTAGCCGTATACGTAAATAGTAACAACATACGTGAACAGTAATAGTAACAGTACTGGGCTTAATAATGATAAGTTATGCAACAATAACTTTAATAGTAACTATTCACCATAAACTTTGAATTACTATTTTACTATTCATCACTTTCTTATTTCTACAACTGCTTTCCGAGCGGACTGCACCAAAAGATTTCTTGTAATTTTCTTTTCATCATGGTATATTTATTTTCAAAATATATCCGCGGATTTAGTATCGTTTTCTAACTAACTAGACTTTAAATTAAATAATAGTTTAAGAAAAAAAATTCTTTTCTGATGTAGAAGGGCAGTCTAAGTTGTAACCACAAAGCATAGTCAAAAATTTCTTGATTTATTACTTAATTTGGCCGAAACCTTGACTCTAATACCACTTATTGGATTTTAATAGGTGAAGAGAGAATAATAAAATAAAATAAATACCCAATTAAATATTGAACTTAATTGAAAATACTTATTTTATTAAGTATTAAACTAAAACTTACAATAAATCTTTCACACACTCACAAATTTAAGAATGGAGAATAATTTAAAAGCTAAACAATTTGGCTATTTATAGCCAATCTTTGAAGAACAAAACAAATTATCTTTAATTTTTGTCAAATGTTTGGTTAATAGCGGTGCCAAACATTGAACACTTCATTTTATTTTCATCATGTTTCTTTTACTTGAAAAAAACGAAAGAACATAACCAAAACCAGGTAAAAAAACCTAGTATTAAAACGAATGGATTGGCACTATGCAATGATGACCACCACAGAACGATGAAATATACTCCACGTGATAGAACAAACCAAACATTGAAGAAAACTATGCACTTGGTGGGAGAATAGTAAGTGCTAATAAAACTTTATCACAGCAAGAACGTAAAGAAATTAATACAAACAGCTCTTCAGAATCTCAATCACAGACCACCATAGAAATTACAATGAAGCACGTTCAACTAAGAACACAATGAAATATATAAATGAAAGTCCAAGATCCATTTAGTGAAATTAACTGTTTTGGTAGCTGTTAACTATTTTAGTAACATTTAACTGATAGCTATTTGAATAGCATTTTTATAAAAAGTTAAAAGCTAACATATAAACGTTATATGTTTAACTTTTTATAAAACGCTATTTAACTTCTAAAAATCAAAACGCTAAAAGCCACTTAAAAAGTTTTTGCCAAATACAACCCTAATCAGGTTGGATAGACTCAAAATCAAGTACCATCAATAAAACGCAATGTGATTTCCGGAGCAAGAAAAAAAAGAAGTCAATACAAAGTGAACATTGCCACTCTCTGCATAACACCAAAAGGAACACAAGAGGAGGCACATAAAGTTAAATGGTTCTTATCTTTAGACTGCTGAAATGAGATGCCCAGTTGTGTGCCATTATGATGCAATAAAATAGCATGCAAGGATTTGTTAATCCAAGCCTCATTCCAAGTAGTATTATGTTGCAAAAAATGAGTTCCACAATACTTGAAAACATAAAATTCCAGATAAAATGGATGTGAGAAATATGGGTAAACTCAAGGTAGGACCTAGTCAATATCTCATACATGTATATGATAAAACAAGTACACAAGTATCTACCAATTGCATGATGGATTTTACTATATTTTTTAAACCATATATATATATAAAATAAAAAAATAAAAAAGAGAGATGCCAAAAGCAGTTATTTACATTATATGCATTCTTGGGAAAGCCAAACGAGTTTTACCCATCTCAAATGTCCTATACAGCCGTGATCCCTCTGTACCTTGAAGCACTAGCAGAACAAGGTCCAACATAAATTAGGGACAAGTACAAGTACAAGAAAAGTACAGCTGTAATTCCAACCTTGTTGTCTGATGATCACGGCTGTAGTTATTTTTCCTTTTTCTGCCAATTCCTACCTCTCCATTTCATATTGCTTAGCCACCCAAAATTGAGTAAGGATCTCCCAGACTGTAACTTCAATAGGTGGATTCTGTATGGTATCAGGATATTCTTAAGACCTACAGTAATTCAGACAAAAAATAATAGAGCAATTAAAAAGCTGGAAGTCATAAAAACAAATCCCGTTTCCCTGCTACCAGATTAATAAATAAAAAAAATAAAAGAGAAATTTTCATTTTGTTCTCCATTATAATCAGAAGCGGTACTGCATGTAGCATTGCAGGGGCCAAGGCCTCCCAAAATTTTTAAAAATTGTACTTTTCAACCTTCTTTTAATTCATATGTTTAAAAAAAAAAATTCTGCATGTGATGCTAGGTGTACCTGTGATGCACATTGTCTTATATATCCGAGCAACATGGGGATCTCCTTTCATAGTCATACGTGGCCTCTCCAAGCACTCAAGAAATTCTAAGTCTGCCTTCAACAGTTTGGCTTGATCATGAGTATCATAGCCAATATCATGACAGTAGCAGCAATAATCTAACCAATCAATTGGTCTCCTATCCCAAACAAGAGAACCCCCATCTTTCCCACTCGACCAGTTGGGCCCACAATAATGCCCATAGCGTGGAAATAGCTGAGAAAGAAATCCTCTTGGACCAGTATGCCATGGAACCTTGGATACATATGGTCTAAAGCGCAAAGGGTTACCACCGGCTCCACCATTTTCAATAACACCATGAGATCGAGCACGCCTTTTCAAACCTTTGTTTATAGTGATTGGTGTTTGAATTCTATCTTTAGCATTGATAGCCCAAGGAACAAATGAAAGCAAGGACCATCCCCACAACTTGATATCAAACTGAGTTTTTTGCTTCGGTTGTACAAAGGTAGTACCCACAGATAAAACAGCATCGGTGGGCAGAAGGCTTGTGTCCAAATTCTCGTTTGAATGCATATTAAACCATGGTATGTGATCCAGAAACCTGAAATTCATTGTTTAAGTAACAGAAGACATCACCATGTTACACCATTCACCACCACAAATAACTTGTTCAGCAAAACCTGTCATACATACAATGATACAAAAAATATCAAGAGGAGTTGATCAATTGTTATCATGCTACTATATAAACGCTAATCAGTTTTGATGGGAGGGAACAAGTTATTTTTCTGAGCATATTTTGTCAAGTTCAATGTCACAATAAATTTATGCACGTTTGGCAAATTTAAAACTGGATCCTATGATCCAAATATTGGTTCCCAAGTGCAACAACCCATAAATCAAACTTGTCAACCAATCTCAGGTAATTTAAATGTTGATGTGAATTTCAGAATTTGGATACCTTTGCTAGGATTAAGTATTTAATGTAACAATTGTAATGGATGATTTATTATGCAGCAAAAGGAAATTATGAGCTTTTTGGTATAAATCAATTCCATAGAATTTTAAGTTCATTTACAAATCCACATTTTCATGTTTGATATGAATGAAAATTCATTTAAGATATTGGTTATACTTGGATTAAATTCTAAAAAGTTGATACGACTTGCAAATGAACTTTAAACTTAACAAGCGTGCAAGATCCTACAGCTAGCAAATAAGTACAAGATAGCAAAAATTACATAGTTGTAATGAATTCCATTCAAATGTGAAGACTCATTTACAAAAGAATCATCAGAATGAAATTCATATGCAAAAGAAATGAATATATGAAATTATACCAAAAGTCCTTGTTTGTGGTTCTTATTTTATTTCCAACATAATATTTTGCACAGATTCCCCTACCTATGCATCCCTATTCCTAAGAAGAAGCATTTTATATTTTGAATAAGCAATTCAATTAAGCCTATCAGTATCATTGCACCACATTCTAGAAGAAGGGTTCCCAATCCTGTTTTCATTCAACATACAAGAACATTCACACTCCAGGTAACCTCGGGCAAGCACAGTCTACCAAAGCGTGCAAGTTGATCTAGGATATGATGATTTTACAATCGGAAAGAGAAATAATGTCAATCATTTCCTACATATTGTTCAACTGAGAAAAAAATAACTATTTAAATCATTTCCACAATGCAAATAAGGAAAAACTACCTATCATACTAGTAAAAACAACTTATAATAAGTCCAAAACAGTAATATCACGTCCTTCTCGTCCCAATTTTTTCCCTCTAACATTCTTCTTTACGATCCAAACCCTAGAGGCAAATAATTGTTCACTGGATGATAAGATTCTATACAAACCTTTCATTTTGGTAGCCAATAATTGATTATTTAGCATTCCTTATTTCAGGAAATTCTTTTGGTCAGTCAACTAATAACTTCTAGGTCTCGTTAATAGTGATTGCTGTAACACAAATACAGTTTTCTAGCAATTTTCTCCAGTTTTCTCAGCATCCAAACAAAACGAAAAAGGAAAGAAGAATCAAAAGGAAAAGGAAACTGAAACTAAATAAAAGAACTTACTGGATCTGATTTCACGAAAAGGTTATCGACTATTAATGCGACAGACAGAGAGCTATGGCGTATAATTATTATTTTTTTTTTTTCACAGGAAGTTCTGGGAGAGAAACGTTTCGCTCTCTCTCCGGTCTCTGTTTCTCTGCATATGATGCCCAGGCTCGGCAGGACTAGAAGAACAGATAATGCCGACTCCATTTTCGGGTAATACTACTCCATATAATAAGGCAGGAAGGGCCCACTTGGTGCAGAATTCATGACGTGGCACGTTTTTAATCGATTTATTAATAGAAGTACTTTTTAATTTATTTTTGTAAAAATAGGTTTGGCCTGTAGTGTGGAGTGAGGAAATAGAGAAACGGATTTGGAAGTTGGAAACAGAGGAACAAAGATTTAGTTGGCTTGAATTAATACTAAAATATAAGGAACGGTTTGAAGGGGTCAGCATGATTAACCAAAAATTAAATTCAGTTATTTCGATTTGATTTTTATAATTCAATATGGTTTTATTTTGATAAAAAGAAAATAATTTATGTATCATTTTAATGTATTGCAATATTTTTTATTGCCTTTAAGAAAATACTTTTTAAAATTTTAAATAATTTATTTATTTTGATTCAGATTTAAAATTATTTATAAATTCCGTTCAGTTTCACGTAAAACTAATTTAGATTGGCTCTAACTTTTCCAAAGATAATTATATTGTCCTCTCCTTCTAAAATATTTATCATATTTGCGTATTTCACGTTCTTTAAAAAAATCATTCAATTTATCTAAGGGAAAATTATTATTTCATCCCTGAATTTTTACCAAATTAATAACTTCGTTCATGTATTTTGATCAAATTATTCGGACGTCCCTAAGGTTTGGTTCCGTCTAACAATCTAGTCCTTCCGTCCAAAAAGGGTTGATTTTCCGTTAATTTTATATTAAAATGACAAAAAAACCCTTAGGGAAAATTATTATTTCATCCCTGAATTTTTACTAAATTAATAACTTCATTCATGTATTTTGGTCAAATTATTCGGACGTCCTTAAGGTTTGGTTCCGTCCAACAATCTAGTCCTTCCGTCCAAAAAAGACTGATTTTCCGTTAATTTTATATTAAAATGACAAAAAAAGCCTTATTGTGGGACCCACAAAAAATCAAATTTAGAAAATCTCAAAATCCTCTCTCCAAGTTGCAAAAGCAACGGCCTCCCTCCCATCCTCTCTAGTTAATTTTTCAACCTCTAAACAGTCGGCGTAAGGTGATTGTCAAACCTTCAGCCACTGTTAATCACATCATTGGCCTTCCTTCCACTAGTCGAAGCCTTTACAACGCCAGTCGAGGCTCTCCTTTTTGCAGTGCCACCATGCCTTCCAATCTGCTTCTTGCGAGTTCCAGCGACATGAGTGGTAGTAACAAGGATGTTGAGAGGCACCTTTCGACACCGACCTTGCATGGCCCTTCGGAGACATACCCGGCCCCAGCCGCGAATGA